>JAATLQ010021092.1:2584-36112 GCA_013421005.1 Heliconius erato x Heliconius himera | reverse complement strand
TCATCCGAAGACCCTCAAGTATCTCTGTATGAGTATTTTATTACAATTGAATTAGCGGTTTGGCCCTGATTGCGGCACAGACAGACAGACAGACAGACAGACAGACAGACAGACAGAGTTACTTTCGAATTTATAATATAGGTATGGATGGATACAATATTAGAAACTTACAATAGCGTATATTTATTGTAAAAACTAGAAATATCCATAGTTAAAACACTACTAACAACACTTAACAAACACCACTCAAAATACACAACTAACGCCACTCAACACGCAATGCCTCCAGAACTCGGTGGAAAGTGGGGAACGGAGTAGCGAACACTAGATTCCCTCTGCTTAGCCTGCTTTGTAAGAGATACAGCGTAAAGCTAATTTTGATTCAATTTTTGAAACATATTTTGGACAGTTTTTATGCCATATATTGTGAAAATTTACTAATATTTTTGCTCGAATTGTTGACCACGAGTTTTACCCGCATTAATACATACCTCAAATTCATACGGAACTTTTTCTATGAGATTTTAAGGGTCATATTACCTTTGTTCGGGTATATTGTCGTCATCTCGTTTTACTTCAAAAGCGATCTTCGTTATCAAGGGCCATAGAAATCACATTCCGTCTTTGAAAGTCTTTTTATCTTGAATCTGTTACATATCCAATACCTATGATAAATTTTCTAAAACGTTCGAGTAAAAATATTTTTCCATGTTCACTAATTACTTAAATGTAAAAAAAACTGTTAAATACATATGATTTTGTTTTACTTATTTAGATTTAAAATCTATTTCGATCTCAACAAGCTATATTATCTTAGCTATATATTCTCAGTGACTTCAGTGACTTATTCACAAGTAGCTTATATATGATTGAAATATAATATTTGGTGAATTTACTAGATTCGGAAAAGAATTATTCGATATTGTTTAATTATCTTTTTTTATTAAATAAAAGTAAATACATATTCCACAATTTTGTTTTATTCTACTACAGTTAGAAAAGAAAAATATTTTTTAGAAAACTTATAAAAATGACAAAACGTATAACTACATTAATAAATTATAACAAGCATATACAAACTTCGACGTAGTTTGATGATAACGTATGGCTTAGTGGTCAGAGTTCTTTGAAACTTTCAAAGACGTGAGGATTCAAATCCTGTTCAAATTTTATTCGTTTTCTAAGAATGTCAACTTCTTTAATATATCTTCGTTAATTCTACTACTATCTGGTCAATTTGTGTATTCGATCTCTACGCAATATGTTTCCCACAGCCAAACGTTAACCAAATTCGTATCAAGGTCCCAGGGTATTACAGCTTTACAAATAGAACTTTCATTAAGCTCTCGTCTAAACTAGTCGATACAAAACAATACAAGCCATTTGGATAGAATTGAAATTCCGAATGAAACGAAATTGCAGCGATGAAGTGATTAATTAAACTGAATTGTTTAAGAAACACTTTCGATAATGCGATGCAATTCATTCAGAGTATTGTTGTTTGCAAGCTATTAAATTGAAACTGTATTTACTGGAGAACTTCATTATAAAATTTGTGAAGCTTAAATAAATTATTTCTTTAATATAAATATATTTTTAAGGATATAAATAAGGTAAGTAAAAGGTCATTACATACATATCTATATAGGTATTTACTATTACGAGAACGTGTTTAGGTAAAGTAGTAAGTCTTAATAATCTATTACATTATTCGTTTAGTTAAAAGTTTAATCTAAATGTATATATTAACCTTAAACATTACAGGTCCAAGTCTTAAGTGAAGATAATGCGTTAATACTTAATTATATTTGTATGACGAGTTTTTGCTTTTTTATTATATTATGTCAAGAGAGAACTGACAGAGAGCGCAATCATTTAAAAGATTAATGAATAATAAAAAACGACTGTGTTAAAATGTGTTTGATTTTATGTCTACACCATAAGAACTGCAGGATATGCTGTCGATAACTAAATGTTGCTTTGTATTAAGCAACGCACAAAAAAAAATGATTTTTCCTTTTTTTTCTTATTTTAATGTATGTCATTTTATTAAGACACGCCAGAGTTCCCAGCTAAGTTAAAAAGCTGGAAAAAGGCAATACATATGTGTTTTACTCTAAGCACTTCAAGCTACTTTTGAACTCTTAATAACTCATCAAATAATTAGTCTACGTGTATGATATTTAGCATAATTTAGCATATTTCCACTCGAGGAAATGAAGTATTTATTAAAATGTATATTTCCATTTCTTCGCTCTGGTGATGGGGCAGAGCGGCGTTGAGTACCGCCACTCAACACGCAATGCTTCCAAAATTAGGCGGAAATTGAGGAACGGAGTGTCTTAACACGAGGTTCCCTCTGCCTACCCTTCTGTGTGCGGGATACAGCGTGAAGTGATTATCACTCCCTAGTTTGTGATGTATACAATTTAACTGGTGTTTTTGGGACTGACTCACTCTTACTAGTACTCCTTAAAAACCTTACTCACTTCTAGGTTAATTAGAAATGTAATATTTGTTACCAAGGTAGTATTATATAATAATGTGGGGAAAATATAAAACTGATAATTGCTATCAAAAAGGGTTAAAAAAAAGTTAAATATAAAAGCTACATCAAAGAACGTGATATAATTAATGGTATATTTTACATATTTTTTTTACAAAAAGTATTTGATATCCCCTCAAAAAAAACTTAAATTTGAAATAAGAGCCAAGTTAAATGTAAAGTAATCTTTATGGACTTCACCGGCAAAATATTGAGAAATCTATTTGGGTGCCGAGTTCTGTGTTCACTCAAAACTCAAGCTCTAAATTTGACTTGCCTATTTCTTACCAAGCACCTTACTTAATATCAATCTTTTAGCTCGAAGTACAAGCAACTAAGTGGAAGTACCTACGTAAGTAAGTAAGTACTTACAAATATTACAAAGCAAATACGTAAAAATATTTTGTTAAGCACTTGTTCTGATCTCTGTGTACGTTTTAATTTGGCATCTTTACATAAAATGTCGGCAAAAAATTATATTATGCTAAATGTTAGCAGGAATATATAATTATTAGCACATAATTATTAATATATATTATCTGCTATTAATTATATATTCCTTATTATATAATTATATAGGGCAGTCGTGGCGCAGCGGCGCGAGGTGTGACTGTGAAACCGACTGATTGTGGGTTCGATCCCCACTCGAGAAGATGAAATATTTACTTAAATTTATATTTCCATTTCTTCACTCTGGTGTTGAGGCAAAGAGCGGCGTTGAGTTCCGCCACTCAACATGCAATGCTTCCAAAATTCGGCGGAAAGTGGGGAACAGAGTGTCTTAACACGATTCTCTCTCTCTCGGTATTATACCTTAATTTAAATTTAAATAATTTAAAGTGTGTATGAAAATTTTCGTATTCGCATGTCAAATAACAGATTTGAACCCGCACCTCTTGAATACAATTATACTAGACGTGAATATCTACCTGCAATTATTAATTCCGATACAGGTACAGTGATTAAATCAACTTGAATTGATTGAAAAACCAAAAGAAATTGTGAAAGAAATTTCAATTATTCAGTCTGAAATAGGGTAAAAAGGGAAATAAAAGAATGTAGTCGTACCTTTGACGAAAGCTGTTTTTTAAATGAAATGAGATTTGCTTGAAGGAAGTAATTAAGATGAATCGTATTAAAATTATTTTATAATTTCGGGAATTTTGTTTTATCATATTGTTTTTTTACCGTTGTTTTAAAGATATGTTAAAATTGCTTAAGCGCGGCGTTGAGTTCTGATAAATAAAGTAATAATCAAAATCGACCTACTCTATAAAGTAAAGTTATGTATGGTTAAACATAAAAAATACACGTCGAATACAACCTTTACCTTTTCGGTTTTTTCATCAGTTAAAAACTTTTAGAAAGCAAAATTTTATTGTAAAGACCTCGAGAGCTGAAAAAGGTCGTTTTATGTTACTTTTGAACATAGCTATCGTAAAATTAGTTACGTATTAATAAAAAACTCGATAGACCCATATTCCATATCGATGTATTCATTTCTTCTCTTTCATTCGAATAGTAGAGCTTTCAACACGAGTATTTGACCGAGTTTAATGAGAATTCAATGTACATAGTGGAGTGAATTTCATCGATTATAAAAAGTATGACAAATTAATTCTTTGTACTTCCTACAAATTAAATTTTAGGTTAAAGAAGTTGTATATACTTATTTAGAAAACATATAAAAAATTGAACGTAGTGGGACTCGAACCCGCGTCTCTTGGAAACCGACCAGGCGCTCTGACCACTAAGCCATACGTTCTGATCAAGCTACGTCGAAATTTTTATACGCTAGTCGGTTTCCAGGAGGCGCGGGTTCGAGTCCCGCTACGTTTAAATTTTTATACGTTTTCTAAATAAGTATTTTTCTTTCCTAAGTGTGTAATAACACTTAAAAGGTTTTTAAAAGTTGTATATAATTGTTCTCTTAATTAATTAATTCCTACATATATAAATATAATTATATTATACAGGATGGAAGCTCCTTTTACGGAAGCAGCATATATGTACATTAATCAAGATACCTCAAAAGTTTAGACGTAGGAATTTTTTTTCATTTCACGATGCTTATCCATACTGTATTTCGTGTGACGCAGTTACTAATAAATACCAATAACGTAAATAAATACTACTACAAAAATTACAAAAATATTACTAAGCGTTGCCGATTTGCCACTTTTCATTCGCAATAATTATACTAGAACGAGAAGTGGATATCTCTCGTTCTATTTCAACTCAACATCGCCGCCTAAAATCTTCTTCTTTTGTTTTAATTCTATTAGGTATTTATGACAGTTTCCTACTTTCCATCGAATTCTGGAGGCATTGCGTGTTGAGTGGCGACACTCAACGGCCCGCTTTGCCTCAGTAACCAAGCGAGAAAAATATTTCATTTCCTTGAAAAGGAATCAGACCCACAACCTGTCGCGTCTACAGTCACACGCTTGTTTCCTGCGCCATGACTGACCCCAAATCATCAAGTCTAATGGTAAAATATTTTTTTTTGTATAAAATAATATTGATACTCATTTTTAATTTTACCTTTTTGTTAAAGCATAATGCATAATAAATAATTCTTACTGTATTCCAAAGAATATAAACTGCAGAGGTTGTTATTATACAAGTATAGGAATGCTGACATTGCAAAGTTTTAAATTAACATTTTAACATGAAATGTATGAACGCTATCTTCAAGTTGACGTTACATAATACTTATTAAATCTATTTCACATTTTTAATTTACTTTTCCAAAATGGAGTAAACCAAAACTGTGTGACAATGTGTATGTTGAAAATGGTTTCTCCGGTAGTGTCATTTCTCGGAAATAAAAATGTCAGCTTCACGCTGTATCCCGCACACAGCAGGGTAGGCAGAGGGAACCTAGTGTTAAGATACTCCGCTCCTCACTTTTCGCCGAATTCTGGAGGTATTGCGTGCCGAGTGGCGGAACTCAACGCCGCTCTTAGCCTCGACACCAGAGCGAAGAAATGAAAATATAAATGTAAATAAATATTTCACTTCCTCGAGTGGGGATCGAACCCACAACCAGTCGATTTTACAGTCACACTTTGTGCCTCTGCGCCAAGACCGGCTTCTAAATAAAAAAAAATGTAAAGAAAATATAAAATTTTCATATCGTTCAAAGTAAGTGTGTTTGTGTATGCTTATCAGATATTTGCATTAAGTAAATGTGTATAATATTTTACTGTGCTTTCTTATTTCGTGTATATATCAAGTTATGAAATATATTTTTCATGTATGTTTAAATTTTGAAGCAAATGATGGCGCAGGGGTATAAGTGGCAACTGGGATCTTACTTCGGGAAATTTATATAATATTTTCATTTCTTCGTCGTTCCAAACGTAAGTGGCAACTGGCTATGGGTTCGATCCTAACTCGGTAAATTTATATTTTTCGTCGTGCCGAAAGTGAGGAGCTGAATTCCGCCATTCAACAAACAATGTTTCCAGAATTCAGCGGTAAATGGAGAACGGAGTCTCTTAACACTAGATTCTCTCTGCCTACCCTGCTTTGTCTGGGATACAGCGTGAATCTGTTTTTTTTTAGTATGTTTAGTTTTAAGTGTTCATTTGTAGAATATACTCGTATTATATGGACACAGGTTGGCCTAATTGCGGGTTTTATATTTTCTTACATCCCTTTATTTTGAATTATAATATAATAAAAATAATAATAGAATAAAAATTGAATATAGAATAAAAGTTCGAGGCCATTAGTGGCGCAGGGACACAACGTGTCTGTAAACGCGACTGGTTGTGGGTTCGATCCCCACTCGAAGAAATTAAATATTTATTTAAATTTATATTTCCATTTCTTTGCTCTGGTGTTGACGCAAAACGAGGTGTTGAATTTCGCCACTCAGCACGCAATGGCTCCAGAATTCGGCGGAAAGTGGGGAACAAAGCCTGTTATCACTAGGTTTCCGCTGCTTATCTTGCTGTGTGCGGGATACAGCGTGAAGCTGGTTTATTTTTATAAGTTGTAATATTATTTTTGATTTTGATTTTTTTTCTGTCTGTTCGTCTGCTTGTACTAAGCAGGCCTCTAAAGTACTAAACCGAATTGGAATTATCCTTTTGTGTATACACTTGAGGCATAATTTAAAATGTATGTGCATATTTGTGTCACAGATAAAAGCAACCCGCAACCTTTGATTTTACAGTCACACTTTGTGCTCCTGCGCCATGACTGGCCTCATTTAGTAAGTATATATTTAATATTTGTTTCAGAAAATTGAACATAACCATTTGGTCTTATCAAAACAATATGTTATAAGTAATTTCAAATTTATAATAACTTTGTTTTAATTTGTAAACTTAGTTGATTTAAGGCCAAAAGTTATTAAGAGTCATTCTGTAGAAGTCACTTTAAAACACGAAAAAAAATTAATTAAAGACCATTCAAAAGTTAAAAGAAGGGTCCTTGTCGTTTGAAGCTATTTCACTTGTTTTCAGATTGGGGGCGAAGCGTTGGCCAGTTCTCGTTGAGATTAACGAAAGTGCCCTGTCATTTACACCAGTATTTATTAACGTCGCAGCCCTAATTTAGATAAAATACTGTGGCTAAATGGTTACTTCATTGATGTTCAAGAACAGAAATGGTAAACAATCTTGTATAACATTTTATTAGCTGAGTTTTTTATGTTGTTTAAGAATAGTAATAAATTAAATTTAATAAATAAAATAAATCAGCTTCACGCTGTACCCCGCACACAGCAGGGTAGGCAGAGGGAACCTAGTTTTAACACAATCCGTTCCCCACTTTCTGCCGAATTCTGGAGGCATTGCGTGTTGAGTGGCAGAACTCAACGCCGCACTTTGCCTCGACACCAGAGCGAAGAAATGAAAATATAAATTTAGGTAAATATTTTATCTCCTCGAGTGGGGATCGAACTCACAACCAGTCGATTTTACAGTCACACTTTGTGCCTCTGCGCCACGACTGGCCTCATAGTAATAAATAAATATATTTCAAATATCTTAAAGACTACATTTTTTTGGTGTATTTAGCCTGGGCAGCATTTAGTCTATAATTGAATCTGAAGACTGGCACACCTGATTCAGAATCATTCTAGAAAAAGTTTCAACGTTATGGGTATTTTTAGGGCATTTTACACTGAACTATATGGTAAAGATGATATAACTTTGGGTCTAAATTTAAAAAATTACGAATGTCAAAAGAACGTCTTTAGTAAAATTAAATATTGAAGACAATCATTTTATATATACTAACATCAAAGGGAAAAATATATTGACTTGTTTGAACTTTTCAAATTATCTATCCTGTATTAGAAAGGTCATGAGAAATATTCATCATTTGACAAAAAACATAGTTTTATTCGACCCTCCGTATCAAACCTTTGTCAAAACTTTTGCTTCCTAAACGTATTTACCAATGTCCTGTCGATGTTAAAATAGCTTCATGTTATTTTATTCTTTTAGCCAAAATTGAAGTGAATTGAAAGCAATTTTGAAACTGTTGATATATTTTTTTTGTTAAAAGTGATTAAGGATCAGGCAAGTTGTGCCGCAAAGGCAACATAAAGGCAACATGTAAAATAAGTTAGGACAGGCTGTGGGTTCGATTGCCACTCGAACAAATTAAATATTTAAATATTAAACATTTTCTTCGCTCTGGTGTGGAGGCAAAACGTGGCGTTGAGTTCCGTCACTCAACACTCAATGTCTCCTAGAATTCAGCAAAAAATGGAAAACGGAGTGTCTCAACACTAGGTCCCTCTGCTTATTCTGCTATTTGCGTGCGTGCAACGTGAATTTTATTAAATTAAAGATTAATTGACGCTATCTAAATAAAATTTTAACAGTATTGAGTTATACTGAAACTTTTAACTCCAAATATTCATATCTGCACTTCAATGAGTACAGCGATGCTTCCAAAATTCAGTTATACCATAGAGTTACTATAATTTTTTATTGGAATCTATTCTGAATTCTATTTCCAACACACACTCTCACATTCACATTTACATAGTATGTAAGTAACTAATATTTTTAGATATCATATACATAATCTTGGAAGATATTTTAAAATAAGTTAGGATTAAAGTACCTATATAATAATGTAGCAGGTTTATGACAGATTTTTTTGATCCAGCTGTATTTATATATATATATATATATATATATATATTTTCCGGCCAGTGTGACTGTAAACGAGACATATCGACACTCGAGGAAATTAAATATTTAATATTTTCATTTCTTAACTCTGGTGTCGAGACAAAGCGTGGTGTGGAGTTCCGCCATTCAACGCGCATTGCCTCCAGAATTCTCTTAACATTACACTCCCTCTGCTATTAAATTTGGTTTTCGAAAATTATCCACTTGGTTATTTACTTTTTCGATTATTAGATATTAAAATATATTTGTTAAAAAAATATTTTCACATTTCACGTAACTTAGAAGATGTTTATGTTATCTAAATAAAGATGAAATAAAACTCCCTGCAGTTTAGAGATAAAACTCTTTTAGCCTCTCGGTAGAATTCATTAGGGCGATAATGAGGCTCGAGCGCGATGGTAAGTCTAAGATGAGATACTTAAAAGATGTTGTAAAGGTTTTTTGTTTAATGTTATTAACATATTATTCCTTCGGCTTAGTTTTTATATTGTTTTCTTATAGTAACTGCCAAATTTTTACAATATATAAAAATAGAAATATTTTTTTGATCGTAAAAAATATTTAACTTATAAATATACAAAACGCATATAGGCACATAGAAGCGTGCTATCCTAAATCCTTTTTTAAATTTTATTGGCTGTTCCGAACAACTTTATTGCAGTGAGATTATATTAGAGCAGTGATTCGTCATACATATGTACTCCTAAATGCAGTTTCCGGTTGATATATTTTTTGTGTATCCCAAATAGCAGAATAGGTAGACATGTGCCGTGTCATCCCGGCCTAGAAGAGGATCAACCTGGTACTGGTGGTGTCGTAAGAGGCGACTAAAGTACGTGTGGTAGAGTCACGTCGCCAGCAATGGCAACACGCATGGGCAGACTCGACCGGATCAATACCACCCCCGGCATTTAAAACTCGCGGTAAGTAGTGGCTTTATGCCACTGCGTTTCGCATCAGGTAATGCCGGGCTCCGGCGCCTAACCCACCTTAAAGGCCGGCAGCGCAGCTGTAGCTCCTCTGGTGTTGCACGGTGTCGTAGGCGGCGGTGATCACTTACCATCAGGTGACCCGCTCGTCGTTTGCCTTGTACTTTTCCATAAAAAAAAATAACCGAATGTCAAGATACATACATATACACGTATACACGTTCTCCGCTTTTCGCCAGAATTCCAGACATTACATTTTAAGTATATAACTCAACGTATAATTCAAAAAAATAGTCATCATCAATGTATAACTTGTAATGTAATGATATTATAGATAATAATATATTATTTCAAAGTACGGACTTAAAGCTGCTTAAACTGTGGGATATACCTACTCGTACATGAAATATGTAGACTACATTTTTCCTTTAAAATACATTTTTCCGATGATAGAGTATATTTTTTTTTATAAAAATACTGTTGTAAGTTAGTATTAAAGAAAACAAAAAGAGAAATATTTATAAATTTTAAATTTCATACATATAATAAAAAAAGAAAAATACATTAAACTGTTAATGTTATCTTTATACATTTAGAAATTAACTAAAAATCAGCTATACATTACATTGTAAGTAGTTTTCAAACAGAAAATATACTACCGTGAAGACAACTGTACCAATTTGCTTTGAAAATGGAAATTGAGACGCTCTGAGGAAAATCAGAGTAGACTTTGTGTGCTCTAACGAGAGAAAATATAAATAGAATTCCCACTTTGTAGGCATGAGTTCTATTGCCATTTAGCTATGACCATCTTTGTGTATAAAATATGAAATACATTGATATATATTGATATAAGTAAATTTATACGTCTGTATCATGGTCTTGTATACAACAAGAACAAAGCAATCTCTTATTATACGTGATATTGATGTGATATTCATAATAAAAATCTATACTCGGTATATCGCTCGGTCGGTATAAATATAAATAACATATATTTTTAGCTGTCTATGTCAATTTATACAAATTGAATAAACATTATTTTATTTTACAAAGAGTAAAAGTTTCAAAATTTCCCACTTTTCACAACGTTAATTATAATCAAATCAGCTTCACGCTGTATCCCGCACATAGCAGGATAGGCGGAGGGAACACAGTGTTAAGACACTCTGTTCCTCACTTTCCACCGGCGGAGCACAACGCCGCGCTTTGCCTCGACACCAGAGCGAAGCGAGCGAGCGAATAAATGAAAATATAAATGTAAATAAATATTTCACTTCCTCGAGTGGGGATCGAATCCACAATCAGTCGAATTTACAGCCACACTTTGTACTCCTGTGCCACGACTGGCCCTGAACGTTAACCTGAGAAAATTCAATGGTAAATGTACATAAGGTGTTTTACTTTTAAAGTCAGTTTATTTTGATTATAATTAAAATTGTATTATATTTTTTACAATTAAAATTGTATTATATTTTCCTGGAACTATAATTAGAATAGCTAAATCAAAAGTATATAATTATTAACAATCTCATTTATAATTAATTAGTTCACTAGAGCCCAGATGTTTTAGAAGGTAATTAATTGAAAGGACCACCATAGCACGGACCACGTTTTAAAACCTTTCTCACGTTCTTATTGAATATTAAAAAGGGTTAAACGCTTGAATTTATAACAAGGCCTAAAAGTCTAGTAGATATCGACGTTGGGTAGAGATTTTTTGATTAATTTAATAACCTGTTAACTTTAATGGCAGAAATTAGTAAAACGTTCATTGACATATTATACATAGGTATATGTATCTATAAAAATAATATAATGAAGCAAAACTTCGAAGTTGTAACCTTTTTTATGAAAATCACGCGGACGGAGTAAATTAGGCCCATTTTTTTAGAACCTACAATCAGTCGATTTTACAGTCACGTTTTGCGCACCTGCGTCACGACAGGCCTCACGTTATACTATGCAAACTGATCAAACGCACTCAGACTAATTAATATAATTTAAATTAACTAAGAAAAGTATATGTGGAAGCACAAACGAAGATTTACTATATAGAAAAGTTTAAAACGAACTAATAAAACCATCGACCTAAATTAATTCAATATACAATAAATTAAATAAAAAAAACAAAATTTACTACAGCTTAGTAAAATCTCTGATAATGTCAGAGGGATGAGAATATAAAAAGTAAAATAATAAAAAAAAGCACCCAGACCAATATGATAGCTCAATCCCCATGGCCAGATGGTAAGATTTCCTCTCAGAGAGATATACCTTTACTTGGAGCTTTGAATGAGCCCCACTTACAAGCTAGTGAAAATGACGCAGGGCTGGCGGTCCTGAGATCTTGAGCTATAAACAATATTAATATGACGAAATAACATTGTCCATAACTTTTTCGATTAGAGCATTTATATCGATTTCAAGAAGCGTGGGTTGAATTTTATCTGCTTTACAATATTGAACGAAATTTCAATTAATAATATACACATCAGTTTCACGCTGTATCCTGCGCACAGTAGGGTAGACAGAGGGAAACTAGCGTTAAGACACTCCGTTCCTCAAGATATCCATTCTATTTCTGTTGCCTTTTTTTGTTCAGCTTCACGCTTTTTGCAGCAAGTGACAGGGTAGGTAGAGATAACCCAGTGTCATTTCGATTTTATTTTTGGCTCAAATATTAGACATTACGTGCTGAGAGGCAGAATTCATCGCCTAGCTTTGTTTATCAGAGTGGAAAAAAAAGGAATTTATTCACCCGAATGGAGTTCGAACCCACAACTACCGCTACGATGGTTTGGACGGTCTAAGAAAGAAATGAAATGAAAATGATTTAGAGTACTAAATCAAATAATATAAACAAATCTAAGTTCATAGCCTCTATTACTATTTAATCTTTGTAAAGCCTATCTTAAGCTGAGGAGCCTAAGAGACTTAGCTTATAGATCAAGGATTTTCATAGAAGCTGGTAATGTTGTTAGGATCGATAAAGTCTACGGCAAATTATCTAGAATAATAACATTTTTTATGTATATCTCTATTTTTTATTTTTATATTTTTATGTTTTATTGGCTTCTAACTGAATTCCTTTCATATTAATCTTTTTTTTGGTTTTTTGTGAGGGCTCTAGAGAGGTACAAAATAAAATGATAAAAAAATATTTAATTTTAATAATTATATAATGGTATAACAATAATTATTGTCTTTGATTATATGAAAATTTCTAATTAGTGTAGAGTCAAAGTGAAAGAACCGTTATATCCATTTAAAACTTTGCTTTCAAAAAGTTTGAAAATGAATTCAGGCGTCCTTTCTGAGACACGAGATATTTCTTTATATTTATATTATTTCATTGAGCCTCTGTTTACTTCCGTTATTGAATGAATCTTTATTTGTAATATTCTTATTTACCATGATAAAAATATTATTGGTAAAAGATCATCATTTATATTATCATGCTTACTCTATTAAAATGACACATTTTTGTTACCAGATAGGAACAAAAACAATATTTTCAATACCAATCACCATGTGGGTATTGTGTCGAAGCATCTAATTGCAAATGTGATCGTCATGAGTTCGATTTTCACTTAGGTCTTAATTATTTTATATTTTATTTTCCTCGCTCTAGTAGACAAAATCCGAGATTGAGTTTAGTCACTGAACATGCAGTGTCTCGAATTCGGAAGGAAAATGGAGAACGGAGTGTCATAAACATTTTTTTTTTTCAAAATGATTATATGCATCTACACACTTTTTACCTATTCACGTCTATCGATTATGCAAAATAAATGGTAGTAAACAATTGTTTACTTAAAAAAAGAAAATAACGTAGTCTTAGCATAGTCAGACTAAAAGGAATTAAAATACTTTGCAAGGCTTTCGGTGATTAAAGATGTCTTCGTAGAGCAGTCAGGCCGAATCTTATTGTTAAAGCGTTGTTTATCTGTACTAAAATATAAATACTTTCTTAAACTTTGCTATGACAGGTTAAGACACTAACTTCAGTTGAAGTCACTGTGATAGGTTAAAAGTGGTCAAAAGAATGTCACTTTATTTATTTTATTTTCAGTTCGTTTATTTGGGATGTTTAAGAAAAATTTATAGTCACGTTTTATGAATATTTAAATGTAACATAGCAATTAACCATGCTAAATATTATATTAGAAAAGAATGAACTCTTTGCGGAATAAACTTATTACCGCCTTTTCATTTTGGGCTAGTGCAGATGAAGAAAATGTATGTTCTTGTCGCTGGTGCGGAACGATAATCTCAGATATTTGTGAGATCTTGACAGAGTCAAATATACGTATATTCTAGCTTATAGTCAAAACCGTACCGTCCTCGCACGGCGATATAGGTAGAGGGAACCCAGTGTTAAGACACTGCCCATTTTCTGCCGAATTCTGGAGGCATTGCGTGTGGAGTGGGGGAACTGAACGCTGCGCTTTGCTTCTATATCAGAGCAAAGAAAATGAAAATATTAAATATTTTATTTCCTCGAGTGGAAATCGAACCGACAAACTTTCGTGTTCACAGTCACACTTTCTGCCCCTGCGCCACGACTGGCCTCAACTATAGGTATTTTCCAGTACAGAGCGCGCGCGCCGTTATTTACTGTTGTGCGGTAGACTAGCCTCATACAATCAATGATGGCAAGCAATGAAATAATACGAAATTTCCAAAAAAAATATATATATATTGAAAGCAGTAAAGAATTATTTATTTAATAATTAAACCACGTGATATACAAAAAACGTTTCTATTTCAGATAAATTGAGAATTTGCGAAGAGTGTTTGTTACAAGAGACTGCTAAGAACCTTGAATAGCAAACAAATATTAAAAAACAGATATTGCAGAAAATGCAATCAAATATTTGCGTGATGCTTAAAAAAAATAAGGTAATACTTTTTTATTTCTTTTTCACGAATTACTTTATATATATAAATTCCCTCAATTTTGTCTATTCACTACAAAAAATACTTTCTAGCGCCGCTCAGATTTTTATCTGCTTTCTTAAAGAATCGGCGAATCGAACATAAGGATGAAATGGATGGTAGGAAGAATCAAGACCGTTTTGACTATACAAAAAAAATGTTGTTTTCGTAAAGCTATAGCATTTTAATCTAACATTGTGCTGGTGAAAAGTCGACAAGAATCTGCCACGCACTAGCGCCACCACCACCCGATGAAGAAGAAGACGATGAAGGTTTATGATTTTACTTACCGCAGCGAAGGTGTTAAATTGTTATTTGTAGACAGAAATTATAAATAACAAAACATCTTTATTTTCGGCTTTGTAATTAAATGGAGATATTTATATTCTGTTTTACAAGTGTTGAGGGGCAACCGCTGATAAGATTTACGAGCGTCTTTTAAAAAGGGTTCTAAGAAATAAAAGCTCTATAAATTATTGTTGGTGAGTGTTGGCAGTCGGTCGGTAGTCTATTATAAAGAGAAAGAATAAGATTTATTTTTGTATATTCTAATAATAGAGAATATAAAAAAATAAAAAAAAATGTATTTAAAAAAAAATTGATTAAATTAGAATTTATTAATAACTATTCCAACATGGTAGTTCTGCCTACAAATTCAAAATATAATTTATTTAAGTACATTTTAGCAAACCCTTTGAATTATACTTTTTTAGAAAGGTATAAAAATTTTGACATAGCGGGATTTGACCCCGTGTCTCTTGAAAACCACCCAATCATTCTGGCTCCTAGGCCATACGTTCTCATCAAGCTACGTAGAACTACGCTTTCCTAAGTGAGAATAGGCACTTTAAAGATTTTAAAAATACTTTTAAATTATAATATATATAATTAAAGTATATCTGAGTACATAGCGATGCAGTTCGACAGAGTTTATCTGTGGAGGTCGTTACTCTGGATTCGATTTCCTCACGATAATCATTATTTTGATTTACCTGTAAAATTTATTTCATTTGACTGATTTGAATTATACCGTTTTTTAAAATTCCGTATCCAAAACGTAAAACGAGACCCCATTACTAAGACTCCGCTGTCTGTCTGCCCGTCTATCGCCATGCTGTACCTCATGAACAACGATAGCTAGACAGTTAAAATTTTCACAAATAATGTATTCTTGTTGTCGCTATACAAAAAAATAAAATAAAACAAATATTCAAGAAAGCCCACATACAAAAAACGTGTTTAATTTTCGTTTTTAGCGATAATGGTAACCTTCGTTCGCTTATCCGACTCGCAATTGGCCAGTTTTATGTAAAGCTTGTTAGCTATTTTCATTTTGCTAATAGTTGTTACGACAGCTACACTATTATATCTTGCTCGAAGAAATTGAAACTTCATAGTGTTTATAAATAAAATAAATCAGCTTCAGGCTGTATCCCGCACACAGCAGGGTAGGCAGAGGGAACCTAGTGTCATAAGATACCCCGTTCCCCACTTTCTGCCGAACTCTGGAGGCATTGCGTGTTGAGTGGCAGAACTCAACGCCGCGTTTAACCTCGACACCAGAGCGAAGAAATGGAAATATAAATTTAAGTAAATATTTCATCTCCTCGAGTGGGGATCGAACCCACAACCAGTCGGTTTTACAGTCACACTTTGTGCCACTGCGCCACGACAGGCCTCAATTCAGTGTTTATATTCCAACAGTAGATTATAGTCAGTGTTCTCATCGCTTATACAAGTCTGTGTTCTGATCGATTTAATTAAAGATTTTATTACTGGAAAGGCCATTAAGGGAAGTAAATTCAAAAGTTTTAAACGCTTTGCCGTAGAAATGTTTGTAGCTATTGATTCAGTACGTTTCTAAGTAACAGATGATTTTGATATTGTTATTTAACTGGTAATATTATTAGATAGGTATAGGGAACCTAGTGAGTGTAAAGTTGTGTTAATGTACATTCCGTTCCCCAGTTTCCGTCGAATTCCGGAGGCATTGCATGTTGTGTGGCGGAACTCAACGCCACCTTTGTTTTGCCTCGAAACCAGAGCGACGTAATGGAAATATAAATTCAAGTAAATATTTCCTTTCGTCGAGTGCAGATCGAACCCACAACTAGTCGTACTCAAAATAGTGTTACTATAATTATAACTTTTAGCAAATAAAAACCGACTTCATCCGGATCCCAATCAGAACCTAACCAAATTCTCATCAAACTACCCTTGGAGTGTAACCTTCCCAATAAAAAAAAGAATCATCGAAATCGGTTAGCGTGATATTGGATTATTCTTCCATTTGTCGCGCACATACTTAATGCAAATGTAAGACTTATATGATTTTCTTATCGATAAAATTATCAGAAATGGACCAAATTAGTTTTCAAATAAAAAAAATATCAAAACCGGTTCACCCAGTCAAAAATTCTGAGGTAACAAATATAAAGAAACAGTCCAATTGACAACATCCTCCTTTTACTGACGTGGGTTAAAAACACAATCTGGATATTATTGTCTAAACAAAACATAATAATTTAAATTCCACATACCACATATATAAATAAATTCATATCTAATTTATATATATAGTAAACATATATAAATTAGATGTACTAACTCCAAAATAAATATAAGCGACCCTTAAATGTTATCAGTTGAGTAAAAAATATTATTTTTTCCTCTTTTACCGACAAAATGATTCCCTACGACATAGATAAGAACTTTTCCCTATTGAAGGTACATAAAACTTATTTTTATAAGGTGCCAACGGTAATGTGAGCGGAATATCTGTGATAAATTTCCAAGATAGCAATGGATTTTTCTTAAATCTTATTACTTTCATCATTCGAATTAAGATCCAAATAAAGACTGGCATTTATATATAGTTATAGAATATTTGTTTTATACCTTACCTTGAATGAAAATAAAAAGAACCTTTTAATTATGTTTTATTATTATATATTAATATTTGATTGAAATATTGTTAGAAATTTCTTTCATACAGTGGTACAAGTGTGTGACTCGTTACCGCGAACGTTGAGGGTTCTATGCCCTTTTGGGGGAATAAATAATTTGTTTATTAATATTTTCGTTTCTACGCTTTATTAACAAGGAAAATCGCAAGGCAAATCGGTAGATTTGCTATGGATACAATGTGAAGAAAAAAAGTCTAACATTTTTGTCATCTTAAAAATATATAAGAAAAAAATAGATTTAAATATGTACATACTAGTATATTTGTTATTATTATGGGTCTAGTCTCACTCTAATTTAATCAAAAAAGTACACTAATGTTATTTACAAGATGAAGATAATACTGAATTTCAGCAGGATCTACAGTTCTCTACACCAATTTCTTCTACAAAGGAGATGAGAAAATCTTAAAAAGAATAAATTAGCATACATAAGGAATTGCTAAGTGTTCATTAATTCAAATAAAATTTATAAAAAAATATTTTTAAATAAGCCTTTAGCTTACTGAGCTCAATTAAATAAAATGAATAGAAAAACTTTTGTTCGATATAAAAGACAATGTATAAAAAATGATATGTAGTATTATTTATAAATGAAGTATTACTTATATTAACTATTAATTTCTTCTAGCCTTTTTTTAGCTTCTCACTGTATTCCGCACATGACAGGATAGGCAGAGAAAGCCTAGGAACCTAGTGTCCGTTCCCATTAAGACACTTCCATTTCCCAATTTCCGCCGAATGTTGGAGACATTGCATTACTGAGTAGCGGAACTCAACGCTGCCTTGTTTGTTACGTCACCTCAACGACCTCAGCGGTTATAATCTAACCATTAACTATTAATGGTTGATTTATGTTATATTTAATTTAAAGACATTCTAAAAAACTCCTCGCGCCAGGTACCTACATATTTATTATACCAGTAGGTCAGCTTCAGCTCCACGCTGTATCCTGCACACAGCAGGGTAGGCACTGGGAACCTAGTGTTAAGACACACCGTTCCCCTCTTTCTGCCGAATTCTGGAAGCATTGCGTGTTGAGTGGCAGAACTCGACACCAGAGCGAAGAAATGAAAATATAAATTTAAATAAATATTATATCTCCTCGAGTGGAGATCGAACCCACAACCAGTCGGTTTTACAGTCACACTTTGTGCCCCTGCACCACTACTGGCCTCCAGTAGGTATGGAAGTAAATTTTCAATTTATTATAATTTAAAAGTTTTCCTCAACCGAAACTCGAAACTTAAATGAAGTGCCGCTAAAGTGTAGTTAGTTTATAATATTTTAATTTTAAATTAAAAATGCAGCTTTAAAACAAAAATATATATAAGACATGTTATACACAGTTTCAACTTCAGAGTAGGTAGGTCACTTGTAGTTGTGGGGAAAATAATTAGAATCAACTTCTTTACTCCCGAAACTTTTAATTTGATTAGTTTGTTTCATTTAAACTTGTTTTAGGTGTTAGTTCTCTTATTTTGTGAAGTAGTTTAAGGATATAATTTAATTAATGTATATTTAAGTTTATTTCTTTTATATTTTCAAATGGAATATGTATATATACATACGATTTTATTTACATTTATCTATATTTATAACAAAATAGTAACTGTTCGGTGTGTGTACATGAGAGATACACGAAAAAAATATTTTTGGGGCATTTAACTATATAAACTCAAAATATTTATATTTTTTTTACCGTTTGTTCACGCTAATCTCATCATAAATAGCTTTATCGATTTAAATGCAGTTTTCACTAACATAGTTTAGCAAACTCCCCGTAATTATTGTCAATTAATGTTTGTTTTATTTTGAATAGTTCATAAATAAAAATAGTTATGAAAATTTAAGGAATTGCATGTATTTTTTTTTTCAGCTTCACGCTGTATCCTGCACACAGCAGGGTAGGCAGAGGGAAACTAGTGTTAAGACACTCCGTTTCACATTTTCTGCTGAATTCTGGAGGTATTGCGTGTTGAGTTGCAGAACTCAACGCGCGTGAAAAAATGGAAATATAAATTTAAATAAATATTTCATCTCCACGAGTGGGGATCGAACCCACAACCAGACCAGGTTATAAAGTCACATTTTGTGCTCCTGCGCCACGACTGGCCTCTATTAGTAAGTCTATTTATGTAACTAAAAAGTTTGACAATCCCAATTGAACACACAAATGATCACGGAATAGTTTGTCAAAGAGAATAGATAACTGGTATTAACATAGCCTAAGCAAACTAACGAATTGTTGCCTGAATACCGCACATAGTGACAGATTTATCGAATTTTCTACATCTTTCTTTTCTTTTACATTTAACAGCTTCACGCTGTATCTCGCACACAGCAGGGTAGGCAGAGAGAACCTAGTGTTAAGACACTCCGTTCCCCACTTTCTGCCGAATTCTGGAGGCACTGCGTGTTGAGTGGCAGAACTCAACGCCGCGCTTAACCTCGACACCAGAGCGAAGAAATGGAAATATAAATTTAAGTAAATATTTCATCTCCTCGAGTGGGGATCCTCGTGCCGCTGCGCCACGACTGGGCTCTTACCTTTTCATTTCGTAAAATTATTGGGCTAAGCGGAGTGAATTGAACTAGCGGGAAGCTGATTTATTTTTTTAATTTATAAATAGACTTGATTGATGTACTAAGAATGATAGCAATTCTGCTAAAAATAAGCAAAAAAAAAAATTATAGATACAATATAGAAATAGAAATTTATATTTTGGATTAGTATAATCCCAAGCAAAAAACACGGCTCAAAAATATTTTGTGTAAAATGATAGAGCTGTCACAAATAAAGATTATATATATTTGAAATACTTCTTTCATCTCCAATGACAGTTAGGCGGGAATTCCCCATTTCACCTTGCAAATATTAACAATTGTACCAACAAAATTACACGGCGTAGTAAAATCAATCAAAATGACAATTTATTGATATAATTTGTTTATTCAATCTTATGTCTCAGTTAATAGAACAAGAAACGAGGCTCACCTTGCTATTCTTAAATAATAATATTCCAAATCCAAAGCTTAAATTGTAACAACAGTTACAACAGAATTTCACGATGACATTTATACCGGCGCAGCCATTAGTACAGCAATTTTGATGAAACGCTCGCAATACTTGCTTGAATCTTTGAATAATTTAATTTCCTTCGAAGGACTAACAAAAGCAAATACGAATTCAATTATTCTCACTTTCACTAAAGCTGTCGCGTCAAAAAATTACTAATTTAGACGACAAGAGATGTTGTTTTTTTAATTCAATACGAATGATTTTTTTTCAGCTTCACGCTGTATCCCGCACACAGTAGGGTAGGCAGAGGCAACCTAGTGTTAAGACACTTCGTTCCTCATTTTCCGCCAATTTCTGGAAGCATTGCGTGTTGAGTGGCGGAACTCACCGCGGCGCTTTCCCCTCGACACCAAAGCGAAGAAATGAAAATATAAATGTAAATAAATATTTCATTTCCTCGAGTGGAGATCAAACCCACAACCAGTCGATTTATAGGTTATACTAATATCTATATTTTTACATAATAAAATTCATAGTTCAGTCTAGTTAGCTATAAAAATAGTGGTGAATTAACAAATATTGGGAATATTTGTTATTCACACAATACGTTTAATTTTGGTAAAGAACTTTGATACTCTAAATTTCATTCTATCTGTGCTAAAAAGTAAAGTTATTTAAGGTAGCAGGTCCAAATTTTTTTTTTTTGGATTTTTTGAAAACGCTAAGTTATATAAAAAACCGATGAAGTGCGAGAATTGTAGGTCAACGGGAAATAAAACAATATTAGATGAATATAGTATGAAATTAACTACAAATATAATTTTCTAATGATTTTAATACATGAAATACCCATAATTTTCTCTTTTCGATTTTTTTTCTTTTATTTGTATTGTAAGTTCTCACTTCATGCCAAATTCATAGTATGTCCACGGGGAGTACCTACTCTATAGGTTTTGATTACGCAGCGAATTTCTTACGAAATATGTCAAATACAATGCATAAATGTTCGTATTTTTTATTGTGTTGACTCATGATTTTTCTGTGTTCCTAGGGACCATAATTTTTTCTATATTAATAATGAATTTGGTATTATTATATATTATTATACCTTAGTGTCTTAACACTAGGTTCCCTCTGTCTACCCTGCTGTGTGCGGGATACAGCGTGAAGCTAATTTAATTTAATTTAATTTAATTATACCTCCATTCGATTTCGACAAAATAGTAAGACAAAATTATAGTTATATAAATATTTGTTGTGAATAATTTAAAAAAAAATTACATAATATGTTTATTAATATTATTAAAAATATTACATAAACGTTTACTTTGCACAAGGAGTTTCTTAATGCTCACTTTGATTAATGAAAGCAAAGTTAGTAACTTTAGTTATGAGACGTTTAGTTATTCAGCGGGTGCTTTTAGCTCACAGCAAGTTGTATGGAAGTCTTAAAGTTGGCTCTTGTATGGTGTACCGATGCAACGCCGCCTGTAATAATTTGTTTATACTTAACAAGAATCTATTTATAATTTGTAAATCTTCCATAATTTATTTATTAACCAATAGAAATTAACGTAAGTAGGGGTAAAGCGTGCGTCGGTAAACACCATGATTGTGGAATCGACTTCCACTGGGGTTGTGAAATATTTATTGTTTTCAGTTACTCTGGAGACGTGGTAAAGCGCGTTGACTTCCGCCACTCAACATGCAATCCCTTCGAAACTTCGGCAGAAATTGGGGAACGGTATTGTCTTAATCTGATTGGAGTCTCTTAGGATCCAAGGTTCTTTCCGCCCATCCTGCTATGTGTGGGATACAGTGTGAAGCTAAAAAAAAGCAAATAAAGTTTACTTAAATAAAATTATTTAACATTTTACAATTTAGCTATAAACAACACTACATCATCTACATTACCTTCTACAAAATAATAATTATTATATATCCAATCAAAATCAAATTACATACTAAATAAATATAACATTTAAAACATTAAATTTCCATATAATCACTTTAGAAGTGGTAATTTTTTCAAGTGATTAACAGAAACTGTTCTCTTAGTGGGTAAGTTTAATTACGCGTCTAGTGTACAGTGTAGACAGTTCAACAATTCCGGGTGTGACTTGGACACCGTCCAATTCGTCCTGAGCTCGCGCCAAATAACCTTATTCTTTGATGCAGGAGTAATTGCGAACTTCTTAAACTTTTACAATTATGATAGAAAAAATAAATGACTCTATAGTGGCCATTTGCCACTGCTGCTGTCTAACTGTAGGTATAGAAAATCGTCGTGGGATCCATTTCAATTTAATTCTTTTTCATTAATTCGTCTGTAATAATAACCTGTTAAGCATTAAGCATCTTTATTTATGATAGTATCAAAATAGGGATTTTAATAATTGACCATTATCCCAATTTATTTCTAGAAAATAAGTTGTAAAAAATGTATAATTTCGACAAATTATGAAGCTTGGTATGAACGGCTTGGTAATAAGAACTCAGAGCACTTGGATGGTTTCGAAGAGTGGCAGGTTCGAGTACCACTACGTTTAAAAAATTAGTTTCTCTCCATAGCGTGAAATAAAAAAATAAATCGGCTTCAAGTTGTATTCCACACACAGTAGGGCAGGCAGAGGGGACTTAATGTTAAGACACTCCGTTCCCCACTTTCCGCCGAATTTTGGAGGCATTGTGCCTCTACACCACAGCGAAAATTGGGAGCGAAGTGTCTTAACACTATGCTCCCTCTGCCTACCCAGCTACATTCGGGGTACAGCGTTAAGCTGAATAGAAAAGTGTTATTGATTTTTAAAAATAATATATTACTATAATATTACCACATAAATATAATTACTTCGCTTGTCACAATATAAATTTTATTCATGATAATATTATGTAATTGGTAACCACAAATCTCACTTCAATTTAAAATTATCATTGGCTGGACGTCGTTGGCAATTATTTTTGCTCTACAGAGTGTTTTTGTCATCACCACTTTAAATAAAAGCACAATTTTAAATAATCTATAAAAGAGTAAAATCTATTACAATTAAAACAAAAAAGATTTTGCTAAAAATGAAAAAGATTTTTTTTTCAAACAAAATAAATAATAAAATTATCGTTGTAAAATAATACGCCATTTGTTAAGAATGACGCGCACAGATAACTTACCTATCAAAGCAACAACATCGCACTCGCCTCATTCACGAAATCGTGTCGGTAGGTAATGGCGGCGAAGTTAAACGTAATTTAGGTTTATTGTAGAAAATATTTAAAATAGTCCGAGAGATATCCCTTTCTCATTCTGGTATGATTTTAAGAATGAAAATGGCAGATCGGCAACCTTTAGTAGCATTTTTGTAGTGGTACGGGAGTCGACAATGCTAAATGTGGATTAACTCAAGCGTCATAGAGACTTATTGGGTTGCGAAGCTTAGACGATAACAAAAAAATGTCATATACAAATCTTTTGATCGGTGGGGCGAGCGGCTATATATTTTCAAAAATGTTAAAAAAATCTGTTAAAAAAAAGAAACAGTAGTTCATCTTTATACCCATGCCCTGCCAAGGGACTTGTCTAAATGAGAATATATTTTTTTAAACATTGATCGTAATTAATTAAAAACCTGAAGAAATATTATGTAAATAAAAGACTGTATGTTAAAGTAGAATATGAAAATAATTATTATAAAAATATATAATTTTTTAAAATATTTTTTTTAATTATCATCGTCATCGATGAGTAAGGGAGTAATATATAGAGAAAGAGTGAGAGAGGAATATTTGAGCTTTATCGATCAATTTCTATTATTTCGGCTTGTGGAATTCGATAGATTTTTCATAATTCTTGAATCCCTTCAAAATAAAAAAAAATAGCCACGCTCGAGAGTGTCGAAATAACGTTTTTTTACTTTGTAGCCCTTTAACTTCTATACGGCACTCTCAATTTGTCAGATTAGTAGAATATACCCCCCAGCCCGGTGACACTGTCAAGACGAATCCAGGTCAACAGCATTGAGTCCATTCGAAAAAAATAAATAAATAGTGGAATATACATGATTTAGCGTAAGTACTACCAACTGTACCTTACTGTACCTTAATCTGATGCGCTCGAGAATTTCAGATGATCATTTAAAAAAAAAAACTTATTTTCACACATCGTTAGCGGGAAAGGCACAACTTGCTAATAATAAAAAGTCACCTCTAACCTCTGTACCTATTTCACATTTTTAAGTTTTTAGATATAAACATATTATATTAATACAATTATTTTGTCAACATTCACCCAAATCCGTGTTATTGCTTTATTTCATGTTAAATACAGAAATCAACGTAAAATAATGGGTAAATTTAATTACTTTAAACCATATTATCGAATCCATTCAAAATGAAAATGCTAATAATGCGGTTGTATCAAATTAGTGGTGAATAATATTTTTATCGATTTCTCTTTCCATTGATTGACCTATATGAAATTATATAATTTTAAAGATATAATGTTTAGCTTCACAATGTATATCGCACATAGCAAGGTAGGCAGGCAGTAGAAATCGGAAAACTTAATTTTAGGACATTTTCTTTTCCCATTTTCCGTCAATTTCTGGAGATATTATGTGTTGAGAGGCGAAACGTTACTGAAAAAGCTATAAAATATGTTCTAAAAAATTATAATAGATGTTTTATATTTCCGTATTAATGACTTTCAACATATTTTATTTATACAAAAAGGTATAAATAGTTGAATTAAAACGAATAATTAAGTAACTTAATTTTAATATATAAAAAAACTTAATTTTAAGTTCATGAGTTAAAATATATAAAATATAAGACGAAAGAAGTTATAGCCCACAGGTACCTAATGGAATCGGTGTTTTCAAAATCGTAAAATAGTTGTATTAAACTAATACTAACTTAATTTTATGTCATACTAGAGGGCGCGCGCGGCTTCGCCCGCTTATTCTAAAAAAACCACGAAACACGTGTTCAATAAAATATTTTTAACAGTCTGAATTTAATTTTTTATAAAAATCGGTGGCAATTTAAAGATTTTTCCATATAAACTTTCAACCCCTTATTTGAACCCCTAGGGGGTGAATTCTTAAAAACCATGAAACACGTATTCAATGAAATATTTTTAAGAGTTTCAATTTCAAATTTTATAAAAATCGGTACAGATTAAATTTTTTTTCCATACAAACTTTCAACCCCTATTTCATCCCTTTAGGGTTAAAATTTTTCAAATTCCCTTCTTAGTGGATGTCCAGAATATGAAAATAAACATCTGCCCAAATTTCACGTTTCTACCATCAGCAGTTACGGCTGTGCGTGCGTCTTACCTCAGTCAGTCAGCACAAGTCCTTTTATATATATAGAAGATTACTATGTATCTATTTACTTAACATGTTTAAAAAAAAAAAAAAATAGCTTCACGCTGTATCCCGCACACAGCAGGGTAGGCAGAGGGAACCTAGTGTTAAGACATTCCGTTCCCCACTTTCTGCCGAATTCTGGAGGCATTGCGTGTTGAGTGGCAGAACTCAACGCCGCGCTTAACTTCGACACCAGAGCGAAGAAATGGAAATATAAATTTAAGTAAATATTTCATCTCCTCGAGTGGGGATCGAACCCACAACCAGTCGGTTTGCAGTCACACCTCCTGCCGCTGCGCCACGACCGGCCTCAACATGTTTAAAGATTTTTATTATTTTAAATGTATAGCATGTATAACATTGTGATAACAATGTTATTACTATCATAATGTTAAACAAAGTTAATAATCAAATAATAAATCAAATTATCCTTATATCGCTTCGAACAGAACGAATGAATATTTAATTATGAAACGAATATTATATTAAAAACGATCATTAAAGCAGTGGGCAACGAAACCACAACCATCACGCGAAGAGTCAGATACTGTCCCACTATGCCATGACAGTTTTTATTGGCTTATCACAATTGAATATTAATAAATTGAAAATACGAGTATGTCTCCCAGGCCTAGAGGCAGTCGTGGTGTAGGAGCGCAAGTGTGTGACTAGAAACGTGACAGGTGGGTTCGATTACCACTCGAGGAAATGAAATATTTCATATTTTTATTCGTTCACTCTGATGTCGAGGCAAAGTGGAGAGTTGAGTTCCGTCACTCAGTACGCAATACCTCCGCAATCTTATGACGAAAAATAATTGAAAATTGTAATGAGATATTTCAACGTTTTATTTGCTATATCCCGCATATAGCGGGGTAGGCTGGGAACCTAGTGTTAAGACACACCGTTTCCAACTTTCCGCCAAATATTTCTTGTTGGAATTTCATTCCGGGCTTTTGCATAGGTGCCAGAGTGAAGTAATGAAAAAAATTAAAAATATTAATTCATGTCCCCGAGTAAAGATAGAATCCACAACCGTGGCGTTACAGTCACACTCTTGTACCCATGCGTCACTAGGGTATCTATTTAAGTCTATCTCTTATATTTAAAAATTCTTACACCATGACAAATTTACTTTAGCATGCTTATAAAAATACAATTCCTAAATTATAATTCTTCCATAAAGACAAATACGTACAGTGCACAGTGAGCGTAAAATTTACATATGAAATAGTAAAACAAACACATAAAGTTCGCCAACAATGAACATTCACTTGACACTCCGTTGACAAATCGTTTGCATAGCTCACTACGGTCGCTCTTTGGCTTAATTTTTTTGCAAAATTATATTGTGATGCAAAAGGCATCACGCTATATCCCGCACACAGCAGGGTAGGCAGAGGGAACCTAGTGTTGTCCCCATTTTCCGCCGATTTCTGAAGGCATTCCGTGTTGAGTGGCGTAAGTCGACGCCGCAAAATTATAATAAAAATATAATTAAATAAGCATAATAGACTATTAGGGTGATCATTAAAATTATTTATTGATTCATTAATAGTGTGTAAGTATAATCAAAATTAAATAGACACCATCCAGCTTCTAACAGAGTCGAATAGATTCCCACTCGAAAAAATGTTTTTAATTAAGAATATTTTCGTTCTTTTCTTTGATGTAAAAAACCTGCGGGCAATGGGTTCAGCCATCTAATGCAAATTTAATCTAACTTAACTCAGCTTCACGATTTAACCCTAACGGGATAGTCAGGGAGAACGGAGCGCCAAACGCTACGGTCTCTCTTCATATCTCTACATACCTCTTTCGCCTCGTCCACTATCATCAATCTCTTTATACTTTTTACGTGACCTTCCTCTAGTATCTTTGATACTGTGTTTTCGAAGGTCAGCCGACGTCTAGAGGTAAGAGAGGTAGGGGGCTACCTCTCTTACCACTCACTTTTCCATCATAAATCTTTTTTGCCATTCTTTTATCACTCATTCGTTCGACGTGCCCAAACCAGCTGAGCACCTTCTTCTTTATTCTCACCGTGACATCCTCGCTAGTACCTGGCATTCTGTGTATCTCTTTTTTGCGAATTCGATCAGCTTAGCTGACTCCGATTATCCTACGAAGACATCGCATCTACATGGCATTCATTTTTCTTTCATTTTTCTTCTGTAATACCCACGTTTCACTACCGTATAACAGCGTCAGTACCAACACTGCATTGTGTATGGCCAAACGCGCAGCTGTGCTGACGTTTCGCCGTCACATCAATCCAGCCAAGTCTCCGTTAACCCTGTTACTGGGCAGCAATACGCCTCTCTACATCCATCTCGTATCTTCCATCTCTACTCAACATACTTCCCAAGTATACCACTTCATTCACTTGTTCTAATATCTTACCATTTACACTGATCTTGCCTTCCGTCCTTTTTTCATCTCTTTCAAAAACCAGAACCTTTGTGTTATTCCTATTAAGGCTTAGACTATTATTTTCACACCCTTCTTTCAGAGCAGTGACTAATACCTTCAACTTTCATTCTGATGATGCAATGAGCAGTGCACCATCTGTGTACAGCAGGCAATTCACATTCAGGTCACCTTCTTTCACTCCCATATCCCTTTATTTCACTCCTATTTAATCTAAAATAATAAAAAATAGATGTGAGTGATTTTTACCAAATTTTCTCTAACGGAGGTGAGGAGGAGGAGGAGGTTGCGTAACTATAAAATAGTAATTGGATTTTTTTCCTATCTTTAAATTCAAATAATTTTATTCAAAATAAGAAGTTACATGCTTCATTTTTTGAACGTCAAATAATTTACCACCAGTTCACTAAAGTTAATGCCTCAGACATGAGAAGAATCGGCGCAAGAAACTTAGCTGGATTTATTTTTTTAAATGTTAAACTATCAACTGCCTATTTACACACCATTTTTTATTTAAGTATCATTTGAACTAAGGAAATCTCCTTATTTTAAATATTAACAGTATTGCAAATTGGATTTAAATTACTAACATTACACAAACGGAATAATTCAGCCTGTACAGGATTTGATAATGGAACATGTAATATATTGTATCAAAATAGTGTGAAGTGATTTATTTATTACTTTTAAGCTGTAGAATAGTTTAAAAATCATTATAGAGTAGTTTACTTTATTTTTAATGCCCATAAATTATGCACGCTGACAAAAAATATTTTGGTAATATGAACAAATGACTGAAATCCGAATCCTGATTTATTGTATAAATTATATATAGTTACTTTAATTAAAATTACTGTAAGACAAAAATACTTTACAGTAAAATCTAATCAAACCAATGAAACTATTAAAAGTTGGATACAGCATTTATGGCATCATCTAACTTATAGTGCGGAGAGCCCTTACGCAATTAACTAGATTCGGCGGCCATTTGGCGATGAGTAATGGTCAAAATAAATTCAAACACAGACTATTGCGGCTAATCTGCAGTAATAGAGCAAATTTATGTGCAAATAAATGTATCTATCTGATAGCTATTCATGGTATTAATATCACTATTGGTTTATGATGTTTTATAGATTGAATTGTGGATGTATTTTGATATACAAGTATTCAGATTTGATAAAGATGTTTTTGTAGCTTTATCCTGTATCCCGAATAAAGTAGGATAAGTAGAGGGAACCTAGTGTTAAGACACTCTTTCGCATTATCTGTCAAATTTTCAAGACAGAACTAAACGCCGCACTTTTTCTTGTTAGCAGAGCGATGAAATGAAAATATTTTCTATATATATTCCATTTCCCGATTGGGATTCGATCACACAACCGTCTCACTTACAGTCACATAAGTAAACAACTCAAAATTGTAATTAATACATATATTGTATTTATTTACATTACCTCGCTCGTTAGTATATTTGTTTACTTTCATCGTGGCAATCCCAAATCAATTTTTTAAACAAGGCCTCTTGTCTGTTACAAAATATTTCATTCGTTTTAGTTTAGTTTTCGTTCTAAGGTCACACGTAGTATCGCCAGATTTTAAAGTTGTAAAGACATTTAATTATTTGATATTTTTTCATTGAATATTTTATCGTATTAATCTTAAATTAGAAATAGTCCCCTTATTAAATATATGCTAATATTTCTGACCTGAATGCTTCGTTAGTTAATTTAATCTACCTACTCCTGTATTTAGAATATCCAATAAATCTTCATGTAGTCCAATTTACTAGCATAATATATACCACATTCAATTTCGTTCTGCAATATATTTCAAAACATAAATAATTTACATAATAGGGAAACATATTTTTATCTGTTATTAATATCAAACGTGGCAGTTTTATCTTGAAAAATGGTTTACCAGTTTTCATTTTACGGTTTATTTTTATCACACTTTGTTGCCGTTGTTTGGTTTATAAAATAAATATTTTGAACATATATTGGGCCAAGATTTGCGTAAGCCTCACGAGTTTTCCGATAAAGTATCTGGAGTGCCTTTTCATATAATGTAAGATTATATAATATTTATATTTTGTTCAGTTTTTTAAAGTTTCCTTTAGTGTTTATATATTTTTAGTTAATTTGGTCGTTTATTTAGAGATTAAATAAAAAAAAATTAATACACATAATTTCCGATTTTTGTTAGTAGTATTTTGTTCTTGCGTGTACTCAATGCCGCGAAATTAATTTAGTAATACAATATAATATATAATAGATGTTTCTTATATATGGTACAAGACATTTTGAGGCCATTGTTGTAAACACGGTGGTTATAGCTTGAATCTCCTCTCAAGTCAATTTTATTTCCATTTGTTAAGACGAAATCCATCGTTGAGTTGCGCTATTGAAAGGTAGAAGAAGAAATTCTTTGACACTAGGTTTTCTCTACTAACTCTGCTAAATGAGATGAAGTAGGCAAAAAAAAATCCTTTTTCCTTATTTATTATATAATGATCTATACATATAATAAAACTGTAACTCATCGCTGTCTGCACAAGGAAGATATATGTAAATTGTATTATTGGGGACATATGCGATAGAACCCAAAGCAATTAATTTCTTAATTTTTCTATCAGTTTATTTGTTAATCCGTGCTTTGTTCACACTAATCTACTAATCTTAGAAACAGTTTAACCGACTTCAATGCAATCATGTTTTTTATATTTTGACAGAATTCTCTTATTATTTAGTATTTATTTTATTTATATTGACTTATAAATAGAAATTGTATGTACCTATATATGTATGTATTTGTAAACTATTATGCTTGACTAAATTACTGTAAAAAAATATTTTATTTTATTCGTTGCAATTTTAGTTTTAGTATATAGATATAATCTTTCAAATATATTAATTTTAGTAAACTAAAACTTAAACTAAGCTATGTTACTAAATAAATCATTGTAGCTCAAACGGGCGAAACCGCGAGCGGGTCACTAGCAATATATATAACCTTATGTCTACTCCTTCTTAGTAATATGCATATGTTTAAAATTTTCGACTAAAGAAAAGGTAACATTTTGCTTTGACGCTGTCGTATCATATGGTTTTATTTAATGCTTCGCTGCGGGAATCTTCCGCGTGATAAGCTTTTTTAGCTTACAGATTTTTTTGTCTTTTGTTCGTTATATGTTCTATAAAAAATATAATATAGTATACTTCTTATTTCAGTTATACTGAAATAAGAAGTATACATGTTTACATGCAATATATATTTGTTTTTATTTTACATATCTATACTTATAATAAGTTCTTAACTCTTGGTATAAAAATTAATATTTTTAAAACAAAAAATCTTTTGAACAATACTCCGTATTATATAAATGATGATTATCCAATACAAATACTAGAAAAAAGGAGAGAACTAAACAAACAAGTAATTAAAGGACGCGAGAAAGGCAATAGAGCAGTAATAAAATACGATGCTCTCCTCATACACGGATGAAACATCTAAAAGAATATATTTAAGAAACAAAAATCATCTTCCAAGACGACTGGTCACCGAAGCAGATAAAGACCAATACTCTGAATTCTCCAAAACAAAAACATAAAAAATCCAAAAATAAAAATAATTATTTAAAAATCGCAACATACAACGTCAGAACACTCTCAAACACTGAAAAGTATATGGACCTTATGCTTGCTATACGGAACGTAAACATAGACATACTTGCCTAGCGGAAATAAGAAGAACGGGATGTAAAACAGAAGAATACAATACATACGTGCTATGTTATATAGGACAAACACCAGTTAATATGGGGTAGGATTTCTCATCAAGAAAGAGTATAAGCAATACAAATTTGTCAATTATCCAAGTTCATGCACCGATAGCAGACTTAGATGACGAAGACTTAGAAAAATTCTATCATACGCTACAAAAAGCTCACAATTTACCAAAAAAAAACCACGAAAACATTATGGTAATAGATGATTTCAATCCCAAAGTAAGAATGCCGAAAAGTAACGAAAGTCTTATAATGGGTAAATGTGTACGAAAAAAGAAACATAAGAGGGGAAAGGCTGATACAATATGCCCTTGAATATAAACTATCCATCATGAACATCCATTTTTAAAAGAAAATTAATTTTATTTTATTACATTACTGTTAAATGCTTATTTTTCATTGCTGATCTAATGTCTTCAGTAACTCTCAAAGTAGTAGTATTGCTGTAACCAATTCTAAATCCGGACTTCAGTGGATTTAACAGACTGCATTTAGACAAGTGACTGGAGATTTGTTGGTAAACAGTGGATTCTAGAATTTTAAAGAGGAACGTCTTTTAGGCATAATCGGTTGCGATTAGTTTCGGGTACACGAGTAGCTAATTTTCAACGTGTGTTTGTCCCCGAAACTAGTTATGCGATTATTCGACTCGTAAGCAGTTTCTGAAACCGATTACATTAAATAACGCCAATGTTTAGAATATATAAATAATTAAATAAATGTATAAAAAAATATAGTTTAGATATAAATAATATACTCGTATAGCCACAAAATTGTCAATGCTTCATTCACTCGAATGATTGTCAATAACATAAATACAATGAAAGACATAATGGTTACCACATATTATTTGAATGACCACATTATTGCCATGTTGCGAATATGATAATTGAGTTCAAACTAATTTGTTTTGTGTAAATAATATTCTATTCGGTACTTGAGTATATACAATTGCCGTTACGTTACGTGGATGTGGGGTCTGTGAGGCTCCTGTGTTTATTGGATATACTCAGATTTAATTTTATTTAGAGAAAAAGAAAATGTATGTCTTAAACTTTGTATCACAACGGTTTAAGGAGCTTCAAGTTAAAATACCAGTCTTTGCCAACATGGCAGCATACTTGAGAAAATAATACTGTAAAAAAAATAAAAAAAAATTAGCTTCACGCTGTATCCCGCACACAGCAGGGTAGGCAGAGGGAACCTAGTGTTAAGACACTCCGTTCCCCACTTTCTGCCGAATTCTGGAGGCATTGCGTGTTGAGTGGCAGAACTCAACGCCGCGCTTAACCTCGACACCAGAGCGAAGAAATGGAAATATAAATTTAAGTAAATATTTCATCTCCTCGAGTGGGAATCGAACCCAGAACCAGTCGGT
>JAATLQ010021087.1:155930-179373 GCA_013421005.1 Heliconius erato x Heliconius himera | reverse complement strand
AGCTCTTTGCCCATTAGGTTTGGTTTTATGCCGTCGTCGCTAAGAACTGTTTCAGAGTTACGTACTTAGGTATAAATTTACCTTAGTATTTTAATATTTATTTATAGTTATATGATAATTCAAATATTTTTTACTAGTATATATGTATTAGTTTATAAATTTTATTTATATATATATATATATATATATATATATATATATATATATATATATATATATATATATATATATATATATATTTTTTTATATATATATATATATATATAAAATAATAAATATATTTTTTTTTTATATATATATATTTTTATATATTTTATATATATATATATATATATATATATATATATATATATATATATATATATATATATATATATATATATATATATATATATATGTGTATTAGTTTATAAATTTTATTTTGCTAGTTGTATGCTAATTCTTCTTTTGTTTTCTTTATTGGTTTTATTTAATTTTAGATATTGACCTGAACAGAAGAAAAATTAAATATATTTGAGTCTAATCATTCCTCGAGCGTGGGTGTAGGAAGTAGGCCGGGTGGTCCGTGCCCACCCCAGAATGGTCTTGTGCATTTACTACTACAAATTTTACTATTGAATAAATATCTCTAGATACACCTAAGCCCCCGAGCATGGACTGAATCCACAACCATCGCATAGAGTTAGATACCACTGTGCCGTACAGCATATAACACATAAAATAATAAAATTTATTGTATACGGAACTTGAGGTCGTAAAATATATGTGAATACTTTATTAAGAATAAAAGAAAGTGTGGTGCTAATGAATCGAAAGTGAGCTTGAATGGCGGCGATACTTCATTGTATGAAACCATACAAAATACACCGTTATATAATCGTTCTTAGAACATATTAGTTTCTATTTTAATTTTTTTAAGTATTTATATTTTAATGGTACAGGTAAAATTAGTTTTTTTAAATCTATTAATTGAATTAAATGCTGAACGGGCGATAAGTGTAAAGCGGAGTGTCTTAACACTAAGTTAGGGTAAGATATACACCCAAAGAGACATTCTCATCGAAATCTTGTAATAAAATATATTGCCCAAAATTATTGAAAGTGTAAGTAATACATAGGAGCAGCCTAACAAACTGGTTTCGGAGCAACTTGACACAAACTGGCCGAATAAACTTTCTTTACGGATAATTATTCAAAATGACCAATTGAAAAAATATATATATTCTGTCTGTGGATAACGCTTAAATAGGAATTTTAAAGTATATCATATATTTTTTTAACTTCACGCTTTTTTATACATATAAGTTTTGTATAGTTTTTTTGTTTCCAATTTTTTTTATTTTATCAAACTTACAATGCATGGAAAATATCAACTTCTGCATCTTGTATTTAATTAGCTATTCTTTACATTAATCATATAAATTTTACCATATTACATTAATTACAATTTACAATTGAAAAAGCGACAGCGTTGCATAATTTAACAATAATAGGTAGCACTTTAGTCTATTAATTCGGGGAAGTACCGTAATTTTGTATTGTAATTTAATACTTATAAGCTTCATTTAAATATCACGATCACAATTTAAATGTTTCTATAAAACCGCAAAAAAAATCATTAGTAGATATTATTTCGCGAGATGAACCATAAGAAACATTTATAATAATAGCTTTGTGACGTAATGACGTATTTGAAACAGGTCTAGGTGTGGATATATATGTTTTAGTTTCTCGCTTTGCCCTATTTAGCAGGGTAGGTTCCGTTCTCCACTTTTCGCCTAAATTCGAGACATTACGTTGAGTGGCGTACTTAATGTCTTATGAAAATGATATTCAAAGTTGTTTTTTCTTTTCAGCTTCATGCTGTATCCCGCACACAGCAGGGTAGGCAGAGGGAAACTAATATTAAGACACTCCGTTTGCCATTTTCGACGATTTGGAGTGGTGGAACTCAACGCCGCGCTTTGCCTCGACATCATCAAATATTTTTTTCGTCGAGTCCCACAATCAGTTGCTGCGCCACGACTGGCCTCAAAGTTGTTGTTGTTGAGTTGTCGTTGTCCCCAATGACATGAAGTTAAAATCAATGACAGCTTGGATTGAATTTTATTTTAATTTTTTTTTACATTCTCAAATCGTTGTCCGATAGTAGCTAATTCTGAACTATTTTATAATTTTTTATAGATGAGTATTCGAAAATCCATATGCAATTTCCACATTTTGGAAAAATAAATACGAATAAATATTCGACTTTATGTTTATTTCGAAAGTTGTGGCTTGCATCCGATATTTTACATATGAATTTATTATAAAAATATTTTAGTTAAATATGTAATAGTCATTTTATAACTTTTGAAACGCTAAAAAATACATGCAAATATTTAAATTACAAACAAAATAAATATTTGTCTATCAAAAACTTTTAATGAATCCAAAAAGAGTAGTGACTGTATAAAAAGTAGAGAAGTCTCTTCTTTCTCTATTCCTAATAAAAGTGGATGAATAGTAACTCACCTGCTTCAAACGTTTTTAAATTCCAATAAAAAAAATTCTTCGAACACAAGTGACCAGCTCTGAATCTGAATACTGACTGACTTTTAACTTCACAAATACGAAATCTGAGGCTCTATAAGAAGAGTTAAACTTGGATATTTAATAATAATACTTATTTCCTTAAAAATAAATGCTATTTTCTTATATCAACTGTTAATTTTCTGTGGATGTAAAGACATGAATACTGACATTGTGTTCTACGTCTTAAGTTCATGATTTTATGAATAATATGTACATAAAATATAGAAAATCTATTTACATTTATGTATTTTTAACAGTTTTATTTTTTACAGACATATTTATAGTTTACTGCTCAAGTTAGCTTTTCAGTTAGGAAGAGTTTGACTGTACATATGGTTCTTGTGGTTCTGGTTTCAGTTCCCAATTTCAATCAAAGTAACTTTTATATTCCAAATATGTTCATTTCTTACATTCGTGGTGCACAGTGTGTGACTGTAAACGCGACTGTTGTGGGTTAGATTCCTATTCGAGGCAATTAATTATTTTCATTTCTTCGCTCTGGACATCATCATTACTTATAGAAATGTTGAGTTAGTTACAATTTTTATTAAATTAATCAGCTTCACGCTGTATCCAGCATACAGTAGAATAGTCAGAGGGCACCTAGTTTTAAAACACTAAGTACCCCATTTTCCACCGAATTCTGGCATTGCATGGTGGCGGAACTCAACGCTTTGGCTCGACCCCAGAGTGAAGAAATGAAAATATATATAAATATTTTGTTTCCTCAAGCGGGGATTGAACCCACAACCAGTAGCGTTTATGTCACCCTACGTCACGATTGGCCTCTCTCTCTCTTATTTAATTTAGAGTGTGAAAAGTGAATTATCAAATAGTCATATAAAAATAATATAATAATAATAATTATTATTATGAAAAGCAATTGACTAAATGTATGTTTTTTTTTTCATTTATTTATGTACCACACAAGAAAGAAAGTACAGAAATCATATAACAAACAGAAATAATGTGTACAAAGGATAACTTATCTCTAATAGAGATCTCTACCAGAAACCCTTGAATGTAGGAGATGTTAAAAGAAATGATTCGGGTGCGGTATTTAGATATTACGGTAATAATAATAATAAACCTACATACAAATATACTTAATATTAGTAAATATAATTATACTTACGTAAATATATAAACACTATATAAACATATAAAAACATAAATATATACAATAATATAGAGACATTGAAAAAGAATATTAAAATAATAAAGAAATGGACGAAATATAAAAATTCTAATCGAGGTTAAGAAAATGTTGCTTTAATCTGCTTTTAAAAGTATTAAGAGATGGATTGCCAGCCATGTAATATGTTTGTAGAAATTAAAGAGTTAAACACGTTATTTTCTCTTTGGTGTAACAAGTGTCATTATCTCGTTGCAAGTATTGTTACTTAAAGTTATGGGGAAAGGTAGCTTCGGCAAAACAAACATAAATTCATAAAAAAAATATAGGAGTCGAATTTCTAACCTCCTCCTATTTTGACGTCAATTAAAAAGGGTATATGATTTTTTTTTATATTTACCTACATATTTTTTGGCAGGGTACCCCGTCATTATATTCTTATTACTTAGGTTTAGATAGTTTAAAAATAGCTTTATTAATTGAGTATTGCACTTTGTGTTGCCAGGCAGGGGAAAATAAAATATTTTTTTGCTCCAAATGGAGGTCAAATCCACAACTATCGCCCTTACAGTCATACACTACCATACTGCGCCCCAACAAACATTAATTTTAATAGAGACTCAAAATCGTTTGCTATCGCTTCGCTCGCATAAACTTATTTTTATATTTGACCAAAGAATAATATATTAAATTAAATATATTTTACATATATATATATTTTAAATAAAAAGTATCCTATATCCTTCCTAATACCTCTAAAAATATGTGTACAAGGTGTCTAGGGGAACAAACAAATTTACATTATTAGTATGATTATAATATTAATTATAATAAAATTTAATTATAATTAAAAAAAAACAAGTCCCTTAAGCATCAATGTTTTTTTTGCCTACAGTAATCAAATATTTAAAGAAAGTGTTTATTTACAAAATGGCAGAAGACGCACTAAAGGTCGCACGGCTGTTGACTTATCGACATACATTTCAACAGAACTATACATATTTGAATAGAGTAGAATAGTCTTAATTGTATACAAAAAAATACTAACAAAAGTTGCATGGATTTATTATGATTAGCTTTACGTTGTATCTCGTATATAGTAGGATAAGCAAAGGGGACTTTGTGTTAAGACACTCCGTTCTCCACTTTCATCCTAATTGAGTTCGAACCAGTGTTAAGAAAGTTATATTTACAAAACATGAGTTTTAAATAATGCCATCAGAAGATATCGATCTAATAAGATATTTGCCATCAGAAGTTTATTTAAATAACCGAAACTCGACATTAATACTTTGTCACAACTCGAAGCTCATCTTCCTCTTCACCATAACTGCGTAATAAAAGGAAGAAAGTGCAAGGGCATCGCCTCGCTCCTACATCGTGAACTCCTACCAGACCGCGATATCGGAGATGTGTTCCTTTACCCTAGTTTGTATACACCTACACACTGTAAAGCAATATAACTTTTCACAGGTCTCAAGAAGAAAACAGCTCATTCTACAGGAATCCAGGGCAGTACACGAAGTAATTGAGAAATCGTTGGCGGTAGTTTGATATAATAATTATGTCACCTGACAGAGAAATGCCACCTCAATCCACCCGTGACCATGGTCTACTGCAAAGTGTTCGAATGTGTTAATATACGGGATCAATCCAGTTAAAATAGTTTCATTTAAAATATTATATAAAGTTATTTATTATTATCTTCATTGACTTGACATACTTAGTAAGTACTTTAACAAAGTAGCTTTACCTATAGTAGAAGTAGGAGTAGAAGTCAAATCGATAATAAAATGCATCGCATAGATATAGATAATAATGGTAGAAAGTATGACACCAACGAACACAAAAACGACTTTCGTCTAGGATTACATTTTGATTGTTATGATAGCGATTTGCCTACTATGTATTTTATTCTTTAGTTATAGGGAATAGATAAAATGTCCAATTTTGTTGGAGTCATATTTTTTATATGACTTTACGTTATACTGTTATATACGACAAAGGTGGAAAAATCATTTTGACTTATTACGGCGTTTATCCCAACAACATACTTTATACAAATATTTTTAAACTCCAAATTTAGCTTTAATTAAAAATAATTTAGGCTAAGTTTAACTGAAAATTATAATATCTATATAAAGATAATAAAATATAATAAACAACTTTTAGTTTTTCTTGGTAAAAAAGTATATTTTTTGTTTTGTAAAATACAAATTTGACATTTAAAATTAAAATTTGGCGCCATTTCAACCACAGATTAACAGTAGCATTAATATACGAGTATATTATATATTTTTTAATTGGGTTGATTTAAATATACCTACAAATATTATTCAAAATCTCCGTACATATATACAATATCCATTAATTCTCCATTCGTTTAAGTGCATAGTTAAAATATTATGTTCATAATATTTTCTCTTTTCAATGCTTATTATTAAAATAGTTTCTACTTTAGAAACTAACTGGCAGTTAGTACTACTATAATTATGACGTTACAGATAAACATGTAAAATTTACTCTGTCATTTAATATAAATAAAGTATAAAAAGTATTATAAAATCAAAAATAAAAATGTCGTCGATAGATTCGCCTATGCCGTTGTCTGATATCGAATCGGTTTTGGCTTGGGTCGATACTTTCAAACTATCTAGACCCACTAAAAAGATTAATCGCGATTTCTCTGATGCCGGTAAGTTGTTTTAAGAAAACGTCACTCCGCGTCTTGCATTAGGTAATATCTACATAATAGTATAATTGTAGGGAATTAATTTTAATTTATGTAAATTAATTCTGCTAATTATTAATAGAAAAGTAAATAAAGAAAATCTTAAAAAAATATTAAACTAAACTATGCATTTGAATGCCTAGAGTCTATGTAACAGGAATTTTAATATTTTAGATATTATATTAATCAAAAATTTATATTAATCATTTTTTTTATAGCGTAGGTGTGTGTAGCAATGTGTTAACCGTGCAAAATATAAAGCAAAATAGTAATAATATACTTTTAATTGCCTGTATACTCTTAATTAACGTACTACGTACCAATTTAGTCTCTAATTTATTGAAATGCAAAATTGTCATCTTATTTAAAAAATCGTACCGAAAAATTTAATTAGCTATTTCATGTTATATACACGAAGAGCGCTAATTTTATTCCTTCTATTGAAAATTTCATAAAAAGATATATAAGATACAGAAATTCTAGTTACCTACTGATAAAGTTAGATTTTTTATTGTCTTATTATTTTTTATTTTCAGTTCTCTTAGCTGAAATCCTGAACGTGTATTATCCAAAGTTGATAGAAATGCACAACTATCCGTCAAGAAACAGTCAATCGTTGAAATTAAACAACTGGATGACATTAAATAGGAAAGTCTTGAAGAAACTAAAGTTAAACCTTTGTAACAATACTATGGAGCAGCTCGCGAACTGTGCGCCTGGGATTATTGAAAGAGTTCTTGTAATGGGTATGAAATGTTGATTGTATTTTTCAAATTCAAATAAAAAAAAAAATAATTGACTTCAACAAAATAGGATTTATACTTATTAAGAAAACGTATAAAAAATTGAACGTAGCGGGATTTGAACTTTCAAATTCAGTACGATAAGCTATGTAGCTATAGTATAAAAATATTATATTGTAGTACGTGATAAAATTCGAAGAGATGAGGACCTTAATAAGAGTTTGAAGGAAGGCGAACAAAATGGTTCTAGTGGTGGCAGTTATTATGAAGCTTGTGGCGAAGACGGTACGTTTTAATTGATTTTTTTTAAGTTTAAGCATAGTTGTCACTTAGAGACGTTAGTTAGTTTTTAAACAACATTAAATTAACAGTATTTTTTTATTGTTATTTCTTAGCTTCACGCTGTATCCCGCACATAGCAGGGTAGGCAGAGGGAGCCTGGGAATACAATTCTGGGAATACAAGGGAAATGATAATAGTAAAATGAAAGTAATAAATAATGGAGTACGGCTGTAAACGCGAAGTCCATGGGTTCGATTTTCATTTCAAAAAGGTAAAGTGGTAAAACGGATCGTTGAGTTTTGCCACCCAACACGCAATGTCTCGAAAGTGGGGAACGGAAGTGTCTTAATTCCCATGAAGACTAGAATATTAAGGAGTGTCTAAATACTAAGTTCCTAGGTTCCCTTTGCCGCTAATACAACAAGACGCTAAGAACATATATTTTTTCATTTACATATATTTGATTTATCAATATATCTAGGTATAGAAGTTAATATGCCTAGTGTTATTTTGATTTATTAAAGTATTTTAGGTACGTTTGTTAGCGACCTATAACTGCTTTTATTTTGTTACTCTTTCAGACAATATCCTAGTTGTTCCCGTCAAGGTAAGAGTAAACGGCGTGTTAGAAGTGATTCAGAAAAAAGTAGTCAGCCACGAATCTTACCTCGGTGTAAAGGAAGAATTGAAAGATGCAAAAGATTCTTCAGATCTCCTCAAACAAAAGGTGTTATGTTCGTTATTTCTTTTCGTATTTATGTCATAGACAAAATATATAAGATATCAAAAAATATATTTTGTCTATAATATAATTAATTTTATACGAGTTCCACCACTCAATATTTAATGCCGCGTATTCGGCTCTGTCTATACTCTAATCGTTGCAACTTAATGAAACTATCGTGGTGCAGCTGGGAAGTATGTGATTATGCAAATAATGATTTTGGGTTCGATTCTCATAAATGCACTGTTTGGTGGAACTTTTGGTTTATCTTTAACGTTCAATGCGCTTGTTGTAACAGTATATCAACAATTTTCATAATTGAATTGAGGTCCACAATCGTGGTGCAAAATATGATTTGACAAATAATAAAGTATAGTAAGAATTTAGAATATAAATTTGTCAAATAATAAATAATGTCAAAAAACCAATAACATAAGTAAATAATAATAATAAAATTAATAGTAATATTTAGGTGGAGCACCTAGATAATCTATTGAAATTAAAAGAAGAGAGAATAGAAGAACTACAAAGACAGCTCGAAAGAAAGCAAGCAAAACGTAGAGAAGTAGAAAATTTACAAAATAGTCTTTCCGTACCGTTTGATGAACCTCCCTCCCCAAATATAAATGATATAATGCCAAAACTTTTACCAGTAAAATCAGCAGAATCGTTACCTAAGGTACCTAAAGAAGAATCTAGAATTCCTATACCTATAATAGATTTAACGAAATCCATTTCTAAGCCTAGTATTCATGAAATAATTTCAAAAGAATGTATTGAAATTAACGGCCCTCAAAGATCTAAATTGAATTTGTTTAAGGATATTGATGATGATAATGATAATAATAGTTTGTTTGATAAAAATAATGAATTATTAAGTCAATTAGATACAAAAGAAAAATCAGGAACAATAGTAGCTACAATAGAGAAGGAGATTTGTGAAAACGATACCGATGTTTATTACGTATCGTAAATTGCTTATAAATGAAAATTGTATACCTGTCGTACGTGTTTGATAAAAATTTATTAATCATTTTTTTTATAGAAAGTTATCAAAACTATAAATAACTTCACTTACGTCATTCTGATTTTCACTTTACGGCCAATATTTCGAGAAATTCCGTGTTGAGTAGTGAAATTCAGCATTTGCGCGCTTGGAAAATTCAATGTTCTTGTAAAATCATGGTGGATAAATAAGTAATCAAAATTTTGTAATAATATATGTATTTGTAATAAATGTATGTAGCGAATAATTTTGGAGTATTTTTCAATATAGTATAAACACCTTAATACTACAATATATTTTATTAGATGCTAGATTTTTGTTTAGAAATAAAGTTGTACAAAATGTATGGGATTTTTATTTTCTCTTCAACAACGAATATTTGCTTGAAATATTTCACATAAACTCGGGTGTTGTTTTAATGTCTTTTTTATTTGTTGCAATCTGGTCTTGTAAGTGTTGCCATTTTCTGTTTTTGGTGTACTTTGTCTGGAAATTAATATTTAATTTTAAAATAATTTGAGTACCTGAATATATTTTAGATATCTTTAAGAAAAACGTGAGTTTAAATCTCGATGTAAAAAAATTATAATTAAAAACATTACATTTGTACTCTTTTGAGAAGAAATGCTTTGTTGATTCGGAAAACTTCATAGAAATTTATTTAAACTTTGGATTTTAATAAGAGAAGACTTAAATCTTTTTAAGATATTAACTTGATAACTATTGAATCAAATATTGGATTTGATTGCCAACATTATCTATTCAGTTTCTCGTTGTATCCCGTATACCTATAACAAGGCAGACAAATAGAACCTAGTTTTAAGATACTTCCGCCAAATTGAGATGTTGAGTGGAATTTAACGCCACTCCGTATTTTGCAATAATTGTATTATTATTATTTTTTGGCTCCAAGTTGTATTTTGTATATGGAGGTGTAGGCAGAGGGAGCCCAGTGTTATGACACGCCAATCACTCTCCACCAAATGATTCGGCGGAAAGTGATGAGCGGCGTGTCATAATACTAGACTCCGCCACGACTGGCCTCGATTGTATTGTATTATAATACAATTATTTTTCAATTTATAATTTTACGTCAATGAAGTAGAATTATTTTACATATATTTAATCTACGTTATACTTTCGAATAAGATATTATTACTTAAAATATTATAATTATAAGTAAAATTGTATAATATTACTAACAAATGTATAACGCTCTCATCATGGCCGATAACTTTAAATCGATCGAAATCAATGGTGTTATCGAAGAAACACTCCGCTTTTATTTCATCAACTTTCTGTTTGATCGGTATCAAGTCGGCCACTAGAAAAATGAACATGAGTCACTAAATACCACACTAAAAATCTCGTGCAGTGAACTAAGTGAACAAAATAGGTTGGTAAAAAAAATTCTAACACATTTTAATTCTAATCTTCCGTTTTTTACTCATATTAGAATAGGCAAAGTATCCTAGTGTTTAGACATTGTATTCCAATTTCTGTAAAAAAACTAAGGCATTTTGAGGTCAACGCAACTTAACGCCGTGCTTTGTCTAACGGTGGGAAATGAAAATAACTGAAAAATAATTAATTGCCTCAAATGGAGACCGAACCCAAAATCACCACGTTTACTGCACCACGCCGGCCTTAGTTAAAGTAAATAGGTTTTAGTTATATTGTCATTTCTTTCCCTTTTATTTTGTGAAGATTGCAGATCTTCTTCTTTTATTTTTATGAATAAAAATTTTAGTAGCACTAAATGACGGTACGGCACGGTAAATGATAAGTAAAAGATGGTAGTGTTAAACAAAAATCTGATGTCTGTATACAGACTCCTTCTGTGCTTTGGCGTAATATTTTCCCTTTCTCTATTATACCTTGAGGCCGGTCGTGGCGCAGCGGCACGAGGTGTGACTGCAAAACCGACTGGTTGTGGGTTCGATCCCCACTCGAGGAGATGAAATATTTACTTAAATTTATATTTCCATTTCTTCGCTCTGGTGTCGAGGTTAAGCGCGGCGTTGAGTTCTGCCACTCAACACGCAATGCCTCCAGAATTCGGCAGAAAGTGGGGAACGGAGTGTCTTAACACTAGGTTCCCTCTACCCTGCTGTGTGCGGGATACAGCGTGAAGCTAATTTAATTTAATTTTATTATACCTAATATCGATATCCTTTCATAATTGTTTTTGCCTAAAATGCCTTTAATTTCCAAAAAGTAATAAGACTTTAATAAAATTAAACTAACCATTATAAATATGTATAGAAGAAGTGGAAGCAGGTGTAGGACTCGGTACATGACAAGTACAAGGTGGTATTGATAAAGAAACATCTGATGTCTGTATACAGACTCCTTCCATGCTGGGAGCCCAAGATAGAAGGGGACGTTGTTCCCTTTCTCTGGTGTAATCTATTCTCTCTCTTTTTTTCTTTTCTTCAATTCTAGCTTGTAGAACTTTGAGTTGTTCTATTTGATTAAAATTAGGAAAATATATATGTGAACTTGTGAAAATACCATTATTGTATATCTAGAAAACCGGACAAGCGCGAGTCGGGCTCGCCCATCGAAGGTTCGGTACAAAAAATGGAGATCTCGAGCTTTTTCTGACATTCAAGCTTTGCTTAGCAAGAGCCCTTTCATCTGATACCTCACTTGAACTAGCGGCGTTAATACTAAATTTTAACCACAAATGTATAGTTTTCAGTTTTTTTTCTGAACTAGTACTATCTGTAGACGGTAGCTACTAAATTTCATAATTCTAAATGAACCGGAAGTACCCTATTAATTTTGATTCCCTTTATAGTGTCGAAATACGCATTTTTTGCAATATAAACGGCCATATCTGTTTTAAAGTAAATGTACAAATACATTTACGTTTTTTTTTTCAGGAAATCACGGGACCGTAGATCTGAGTACTGCAGTTTGCATTTCAACTCGATATCTCCTAGCGTACCTGAGATAAAGGCTCTTGACAGATAGACAGACAGACGGACGGATAACAAAGTAATTTTATAAAGGTTTTTCTTTAAAAGGTACGGGACCGTAAAAACGTACAAAAATAAGCTAAGCGGTATTCATTTGAAGCATGAATCGAACTCACAAGCTCCTGACGTGTAAAATCAATCATATTGTCATCAACTTCAAACACGTCTTTCTAATTAACCACTTATGAGAACTTCAACGTAAATACGCCTTTATTATTATTCCATTGTCGTATATTGACATAAGTAATGTATTTAATCAAATTGTTTAATTAATTACATTTGCAAATATATATATATGTAAGTATATTTATAATCTGTATGTAACTTGCAGAAATTTATGTTTAAACTGACTGTTAAGCCTTCACCTAGCCGTGGGTTCGATTCTGACAGTATCAGTTTTTTATTGTAAATGTTAATTTTTAAATATTTGTTTGTTATAGGTTCTAATCCTGGATGGAAAAAAAAAAATTTTTTTATATAGGTATATTACTTTTTTATTGATTACTTAATATATTGCGTAGTTCGAATATATTACACATATTTTATATAACTCCAAGATCCAAAGGTTGCCTGGAAGAAATCGTTTTAAGCGATAAGGTCGCCTTGTTGTACATTTTTTATTATTTTTTTTAATTTTGTAAGTTGTTTTGTTTTTTTAATGAGCAATAAAGTATATTTATTTATTATTTACCCAATGCAAAGACCCTACATACCTTACTCCAGTGGTAGCGCTTCTATCTTCAGCTACAAACCGACCGAAAGTATTTATTAACCTGGTGTATACACCATAATAACCATAATTATCATAAATTTGTTCAAAATCTTCTAAGTAAATTTGTTCTAAATTTGGTCTTTAATCACGTGTGGATGTGTAATCGCGATGTGTGATCATGTGTGAATGTGTATTCGTTATAGATTATACGTCTATTACTAGCTAAAAAAATTGTCCCTTTGTTGGTGAAATCACACAGCTAAGAGTCAAGGTACATTTTTGGTTAAAGTGAATTATACAGCTATATGTTCATATATAGGTACTTAAGTAGTGTCTTATCTCTCTTTACCTCCAAAACGACGAAATATTAACTCACCTGGTGTACAAGCTTCATAATTATCATAACTTTGTTCGAATTGGATAAAAGGACTGTCTCGCATATACGCTGGTAGACTTCTCATGAACGAATCTACTTGTAACTTCTGACATTTCTCCATTGGACAAATCTGATTCGAATTGGGAATAAAATGTGGATTAAAAATAGGTCAAAATTAGTAATTGGTGAGTTCGATCCCCACTCGAAGTGATGAAGTATTTACTTAAATTTATATTTCCATTTCTTCGCTCTAGTGTCGAGGCAAAGCGCGGCGTTGAGTTCTGCCACTCACCACGCAATGCCTTCAGAATTCGGCAGAAAGTGGGAAACGGAATTAGATTTAGTTTAATTTAATAATGGGCCAATAAAACATAAACATTTAAACCAACTTCATGTCCTTAGATATTATATTATATAATATACTACAACTAATACTACTAGTTTCACGCTTTATCCCTAGCGGGGACGGTGTCTGCATACCTCTTTCGCCTCGTCCACTGTCATCAACCTCTTCATACATGGCCCCCGGGGGGTCCTCATGCTTTTTACGTGACCTCCAGTATCTTTGATACTGTGTTTTCGAAGGTTAACCGAGGTCTCTCCCTAATAAATCTTTTTTGCCATTCTTTCTGTAATACCCACGTTTTGCTGCCGTATAACAGCGTCGGTACCAACACTGCATTGTGTACGGCCAAACGTGCAGCTGTGCTGACGTTTGCCGTCTCATAAATGCAGCTAAATCTCCGTTAACACTGTTACCGGCAGCAACACGATTTTCCACATCCATCTCGTATCTTCCATCTCTTCTGAACATATTTCCCAAGTATACCACCTCATTCACTTATTCTAATATCTTAAATAATATACTATCTCCAGAAATGCGTGAATATTCATATCGAAAAACTACTGATTTAATTTTGATGAAACTTTGACTATTTTCAATGTCGAAGTATAACACATTAGGCGTTATATAATCCCCTTCAATAGCAATTTAAAAAAAAGAATGAGGCTTAAGTATAACGACGAAGAGCATGGGGAATGTTTATACAATTTTTTTTATTATGTAAACTAGTTTGCGTAGGTACTCTGCTGTATTTGTGAAACTAAAAAAAAGCCAATTAAAATTAAACAAAAAAAGTAAAAGTACTTTTCATGTAGAAAATAAAAAAAAATATTTGTAAAAACAAAAACCCCGACTGCATAAAACTAAAAAGAAAATAAACAAGCCCAATAGTTTAATTAGGATTAACAGTCGGGACCTCTTTAAATTATGCGGAGTTCCTGGTAAAGATTTTATTGATTGAAGAATTACTTATAAGTCCCGACTGTTAATCCTAATTAAACTATTGGGCTTGTTTATTTTCTTTTTAGTTTTATGCAGTCGGGGTTTTTGTTTTTACAAATATTTTTTTATTTTTCACTTTTTTGTTACAATTCACTATGGTAATGATAATCATGATATACCTTTTTGAAATCATCGTATTAAGCTCTTGAATTTGATACCCATATTGTGGTATTCGAAACGAAAAAATTTTTTTGCACTAAGTCCAATGGCGTCCCACAGCCGCCATGATTGTTTTTTTTTAACGTCACCTATCTAAGAACACTTGGGCTCTTAATACAAATCTTATGATATCTCAATTAAGTAAATCCGTTCAGCAGTTCTGGAGATATGAGGTAATAAAGAATATTACATACATACAAGATACGCGCGAAAAACATAACCCTTCCTTAGCAGTCGGGAATTAAAACGATAAAAATAAACCTTATTAGCCCAGTATTTAGGATGTTGTTAGAAGTACAAATCATAGGTACATTACCTGCTAAAACAAACGGATTAACATTTAACACCTATTTAAAGCTTTGATTGGATAACGAATGGCTTTCTCAATAAATGTACCTACCAACACAAAAAGAACTTCTCGACTCGTAGTTCCTGGGATTAGCGGGCTTAAACAAATGAACTCTTCAGCTTTATAATATTTATATATAATAGATTACCTTTTCGTTTTTTATTTTGTGATCCTGGTCCGGCACATGCGAGGGGATTATTTGCAAGCTGTCGTTGTGGAGACTCCTAAAATATTGTTTTGATAACAAAGAAATACTTAAATAAATCAGCTTCCCACAGTAATCTCGGACTCAGCGGGGTAGGCAGAGGAAACCTAGTGTTAATACACTCCGTTCCCCATTTTCCGTGGAATTCTGGAGGCATTGCGTGTTGACTGGTGGAACTCAACGCCGTGCTTTTGCCTCGACGCCAGAGTGAAGAAATGAAAATACTTTGTTAACAAAGTATTACAAATTTATTTCATTTAATTTACAGTAGGTACTGTCTATATGTCATGGGTTCATGGCCTTAAAGTTAAGTTTTCTGATTTTTTTTTAAATAAGAGAAAATTGTAACATTAAATCTGCGCAGCCATTTACAGTTAACTTCAGCGGCCACAACTCATCGACGCCCGCGACTTCGCTTGCGTGGAATAGAAGCGAGGCCTTGCGATTGCCTTATTACCAGAGCGAAGAAATGAAAATATTAAATATTTCGTTCCCCCGAACGGGAATCGCACCCACAGCCGTCGTGTTTACAATCTCACGCCACTACGCCACGACCGACTTTCTATATTTTTGTGAACAATTCTTTTGGTGGGTAAAGGAATAAAAATGTGTTGTTAAGATATCACATTACAAATCTTTGACTATCTGGGCTTTACTCTAATACAATATGTATGAATAAATTCCCTCTTGAATCACTCTGGCTGATTCTTTATTAAAGAATGATTTCAACAAATTCCAATTTGTAAGGTTTTTAAAGATTTAGTAAAATAAGTTAAATGTACAATAATAAGTTAAAAACTATTGCTGTTTCACTTTAAGTAATTGGGTGATATTGATAAAAGTAAGCTCTCTAAAATATACTAGCCCTAGCGCAGAAAACGATTCGTCTTCCGCTTCTTCATCCCGCATTATTGATGCCGTTTCTCTGTGAAAAATATTTTTTTATCAAAATCTGTAACACACATATGTAACGTTGTTATAAAACACTGGTTCCCAACCAGTGGTCCGCAGAAGCCTAAAAATGTTCCGCGAATGATTTAAAATTTAAGCCGTGGAATGGTGAGGCGAAGTTTAGATTATCTCAGTTAACTTTTATTATACCTATATATATAGTGGTCCCTGCTACCAAGAATGATATAAAAGTGGTCCTTGATCAAAAAAAGTTTGGAAACCCCTGTTTTAAAGGATTACTGTAATGTGTTCAAAACGTCGGGTTCCCAAAAATGTTTAAAACTAAATAACGCGATTAACTCGTTTACAGTTTTATGTAAAATGCATCAATTACCTAGATGTGATGCCAGGTTTTTCAAATTCTTTTTCTTCTTCTTCTTCTAGATCTGGCACTTCTTGGAATAAGGAATCCTAAAGTAAGTAAGAACTGTTATATTTTTTTATCGTAATGAAAAAATACTAAAAAATAATCTCTAAAATATAATAATCTTAACCTTAAACTTGTTTTTTTGTTAACGTAACGTGGGCATAATAACTTTATTTATAAATATACTTTAATATTTACAATAATAACTACATACTATGAAACAGTTATTTTTACAGTCCAGCATGTACAAAGAGAAGGAAATGCTTTGACTGAAGTTAAGCAATTAACATTTTTGGCATGTGACGAATATGCACAATTATCTTAAATATACAATTAATTAATGTAATTATCTTAAATATTTGTGGTACTTTTTTTAGCTTCACGCTGTTTTCAGCACTTAGCAAACTCGGAATCTAGGAACCTAATGTTAAGACACTTTGTTTCCAGTAATATACTTCCATTCCCCATGTTCCGAAGAATTGTAGACGCATTGCGTATTGAGTGGCAGAATTCAACGCTGCGTTTTGCCTCGTTACTAGAGCGAGGAAATGAAAATATTAAATATTTCATTTCCTCGAGCGGATATCGAACGCCTTTCTAGCACTTAGGTATATTTTACTTTTTATATTTTTTGATTGAATTAATTCAATTTCAAATTCCGGAATCCCGCCAATTCAAATTCTCGGAATCTTCCCAATTAATTACATACGAGGAGAGGTTTTAAGTACCATCATCTATCTTCAATTAAGCAATGTAGCGGAGCACTACGTTTTATATATCTAGCGCTTGAAAATGTATTGTAACTTTTTTTTCAATATGATATATTGTTTTGTATGCACATACAATCTTATAAAAGTGTTTTAATTTCTGAAGAACATAAAAAAGAACATCAAAAATGATTATATGATTTTATTAGTTTAATTAAAGTCAATTTTGGATCTTTCTATTATACATTATTAGTTAAGACATAAATAAATTATATACTTTGTAATAGAACAAACGAATTATGAAAGGATGATTGTTTAAGCTTTAATTATGACCTCTAATGTATTGTAAATGTTTTTTGGAAATTAATTTTATTTTGTCTTCACGCACGTTTTAAAATTGAGTTTTTGGCAAAAAAAATTATAAAAGTAGAGTATTACATAATTTATGAGAGACCATTTTTTTCAACTTTAAGCTTATTCCTGTATATAACATACCCACTTGTCCCCTAATTGTGAAATATTACAAACCCAACGCCATGCTTTGTCTACTAGACCGGGAATATATACCTAAATATGTTTTAAATAATAATTTTCCGAGTGGGAGTCGAACCTGCAACTATCAGGTTTACAGTCAGACGCCATCCCACTGCGCCAAGTTGACCTTAAAGAAATTACACTAAGAATATATATTATAAATATGTAATAAACATAAATTTATTCTGTATATTTATTGCATATTTTTATATTGTTTGTTTTTTTAATCTCCCTGTAATAATTAAGAAAAATAAATACTTACAATTTTATTGCCAATATTCAAAACGACTTTGCTGTGATCGATAGTATGGCGATGTTTCTCTTTCTAAAAGCAAAGTTCATTATTAAATCTCCTACGAATTAATTATTAAGATTAAATTAGATTATATTTCAATTTTTTTATAACGTTGTCTTTAGATGGTGACCTGGTACAATAAGATCAAATCCCATTTGGAATAATATTAATATGTATAATGTACACAAGTGTTGTACTTCGTTCACGTTCTGTTGCAATAAGAATTTCTTTAAATATTTATTCAGCTTTCTAAGCAAGGGACTCTTAAATATCGGTGTAAGTACTTGGATTAGAAATATCTAACATGGGGTTTTCATTTTTTGTTAGTAAAAATTTTTGTGTTTTCAATTTTAAATGATGAGGAGGCATGATTTATTTAGAATGAGTAATTATTGCGAAAATCAAAGATCTTATTCATTATGGGTGGGTATGAATCAAACCGGCCCCTGTCACTCTTCGTTTCTTACTCTCATACTCTCAAAGTATCTATCTCTATACCGGAAAATATTGTTTTTTTTGTTAGGAAAAACTCCAAATTGCTCCAACGCCAATAAAGTTTATATCACGTATTTTAAATTAGGTTACTTATCAAGTGTTTCTCAATGTACGAGACCGGTACCTACCTAATGAAGCTAGGTGAAGAACCAGTGCTACTAATACTTTGGTTCCTGCTTTTTCATCATATATTAACGACTTAGAGATTAGTAACAATTTTAGAAGAAAAGTAATAGAAATATATTAAAAACTAACCATTAGAAGCCCAAGAAGCTTTTTTATGCTTAATCCGTTAGATACCTTTTTCTATAATATATTGGGTTGTAGGGAAATTTCGCGTTGTATTTTAAAAGAAAATATTTGAATTCATTTATAAAAATATGTATGTGTTTAATATTAATCAATTATATATTCATTATTATTTACAAGAAAAATTACTTGCCTATTTAAAACACATTTTCCCTCCAACCTATTAGATAAAAATAAAAAAAAACAATAAAAAAAAGACAGATGTTACTTTTATTTATTACAATATTAGTATTTTTTTTGTTTTTTACACGGGTCTAACTGGCTCCCTATTCCCTATTTCTATGCATATGATTGTTTCCTCACTTATGGCCCAATTTTTGAGATATTGCGTGTTGAGCGTATTATCCGCCAAGTGAGAATAGAACATACAGTCATCGTGCGTTACGTTTACAGCCAAACATTGTCCTACTGCACCCTAACGGTCGCCTCGGTCGATTTATTTTTATTATAACTACTTACCAATTTCGTAGTGGATGCGATTTCCATAGAGTCTCTAGCGCCGAGGAGAGTTGCTCTGCCAGCAACAGGAGTTCCACTAGACGTACTAAATGAAAGGATAATATATATTTTTTTATTTTAAATTAGTGAAAATCAAACTTACGCAACTGTTAGACCGCGCTTACAGCTAGATGCTGCTAACTGTCTCAAATCGATTTCTTTTATATATTTATATAACAATATTAATAAAAGGGTAAAATTAGAATTTGATATGTTTCAAGTTAGAACAAAACTTTTTATTCATTTAAGAATTGTAATTTAAACTTTGCTCCATATTTCTCCATTTGCCATTTTATCTCAAGCAGTGAGTCAGTCTCAAACATTGGGTTCTCTGTGCTGTAGAAGCTTTACTAACTATAATATCAGGTATATGCTCCTTACGATATAAAAATAGAATTATCTTTTAAAATTATTTTTTCACTCAGGTTTCATGTTTTTTTATTAAATTACTAACATCATTTTTATTATAGATCCCATGTTGCCTCGTATGTCCACCGACGCTGTCGTCACACGACGACTCGATTCAGACTAAGAACAAGCTTTATATTAGGACTAACTTTAACTGCAGTTTCGCGAAATTAGTAAGAGTTGCGTATTACACATGAAACATTAACATAGAAATGATGAACGTGATCTGATATAATATCTAATACAAAAATATTTTTTCAATTCGAACCAGCAGTTCCTGAGATTAGCGTGCTCATCAAACTCTTCAGCTTTATTGTAAGAAGCTTTCATTCGTTGTAAGAAGCTTTAAATTTTTGCTTTAGCTTTTCTAGTAAAAGCTTATTACTAAATAACATAAGTTTTATTTTTAGTTCTACATGAGATACAAATAAATTACGTTATTAAGAACAATACTTTAAAGAAAGATATTTTGATTTTATTAAGTGTTTGAATAAAATTTGGAGGCCGTCATGTCATGACATAGCAGCGGCCCACTATTTGACTGCAAACGCGACGCTCGTTGGTTTGATTCCCACTCCGGGGAATGAGTTATTTTTATTTCCCCCCCTGATAAAAAAAGGCGCGGCGTTGAATTTCGTTACTCAACTTAAGTAGCACTTGATCACCTAGGCAAGGGAACCTAGTGTTTAGGAAATCCGCATTTTCTTCCGAATTCTTGAAGCGGTGAGTAGCGGAACTCAAAGCCGCGCTTTCCCTCCAACACCAGAGCGAAGAAATCAAACATTAAATGCTTCTATTATCACAACCTGTCGCATTGACAGTACTAGTATTTACAATACGACGATTTTAAGAAATATAAATATCTATAATTTTTACTAACATTCCGCGAAAGCATCTGTCTGTCCATTTGCATTGTACACTCCCATTTATCCGGTTCAGGTTTTACTTTGAAATATTCATGACTAATCGCCTCTGCATTGGGACACTCCGATTTTAGAGACATTTCGTTGAAAACTGATAAAAAATAGACATTAAGACGTTAATTTAAGGAGATATTTGAACATAACGGAATAAGAATCGTTCTCTAAAATTGATTAATAATTATTTAAGCATTTGTTTGGTAGTAGCTACTAGATAGCTTGTTTGCAAAAAGAGTGTGCTTGAATCGCGTTTCGTCCAAATTTTAGAGAAATATTTTTTTAGGAAACGTATCAAGTTTCCTAAAAAAATATTTCTCTTTCTTAAATGTGGAAAAACACTTTAAATGTTAATAAATTGAAGAAAAAAAAGTTTAATTCGCTAGATTATATGTACTAAAACAAACTTACCATATTCTTTCCATTCCTCAGGTGCTGTTTTAGCAGCTTTTATATTTTTCAATATTTCACGTCTTTCCGAAATTTTCAATGCAGACATATCTCCATACATTACGAATGGATGATCACCATCCAACAATTCATACCAGGGCTTTTCTTGCTTTGGCTCTGATAAATGAGTTAATTACATTAAATAATAAAATAATTCAAATTTAAGGTTATCTTATATTAGTCAATGGTTAACTGTATTTTTTTTTCTTATCTCTCGATATGGAAAGGACAATAGCGGAGTTAAAGTCCACATTCTTAACGTCTTAACAAAAAAAAGTGGATAAATAGCAAACATTAGCGAATTTACTTTGAAATGAAATATTTATTTGAATTTATATTTTCATTTCTTTGCTCTGGTGTCGGAGCAAAGCGCGGTGTTGAGTTCCGCCACTCACCACGCTATGCATTCAGAATTCTACGGAAAATGGGAAAAAGAGCGCGCTGTGTGCGAGAAACATCGTTCGGCTGATTTTTTTTAGTTTACTTATATTTGCCACCAACATGCTCTTAAAATGATTCTGTAACAAATCCCATTGAACAATTGTCCTTATTATGTCACTATCACGTCAGGTATAAAATTAAATACAATGCGTCTTTTATTTTATTATCTAAAATGTTATAACGGTTATTAAAAAAAAGTTGAAAAAACCAGTGAATTGCGAGTCAGTCTCGACCGCCGAGTGTTCCGTAACGATTTCATGATTATAGGCCAAAAAGACCGTGACTAATAAAAGTTGACAAACTTAAGTTTGCGGGTGTATGCACTTATATACACTTAGAGATTTCCATACGTTGGATTGTTTTCTTTATTTGTATTATAAGTTCTTACTTTTTGCCAAATTTTAAAATTGGTGGTCTAGGCCCTTAGTGGTTCTATACGTTTTGATTACATGGTGTATTTTATACAAAATTAGGTAAAAACGATGTAAAAAATAAACGCTCGTATCTTTAATTGCGTTGACTTAATTTTTTTTGTGCTCCAAAGGACCGTAGCATGCAGCGTGACAGGGCATGTGAAATTATTTTCAACTTGATACCTCCACGTGATCTTTAAAGATTACCTACCACATTTTTTAATTGATTAATTGTTTTTTTTATACTATTATTGCATGTTTTTTTCTTTATTATTATTACTTTATTGATTTGTCTAAATATTTCTTTGTAATGTACTCAGTTTACTCATAATACTTTACGAAACGACGCTTGTGAGGAGGGCGTTAATAACTGCCACATAGTTTATAACTAATTCGGTTATTATCGTTACGAATTATATATTTTTTATAATTTTGATATGAATAAATTATTATTATTATTATCTTGCCAGATGGACAGACTAACAAACATACAGATGGACAACAAAGTGATCGTATAAAGATTTTGTTTTTGTTTTCCATTTCAGGTACAGAACCCTAAGAATGTAAAAAAATGGAACCTTGCAGGTGTCGTTTGAAAGTATAATAGCCAATTAGGTTTTTTATACGTGCCTTCTTTAACTGATATCTCATCATCATTCTTATCACATGGATCTTCTAAGGGATTGTCTTCAACAGGTGCTTTAATTTTAAGCCAATTCGTTATGTCATACAAAAACTGATTAGTTTCTGTAGTGCCTCCGTTGAAATCGTTCACGAAGGCTTGAAACTGTAATACCATCATGTACTTTTAATATCTTTTTATTCTAAAAAAATATTATCTATTGTACCGCCTTATTGTACATGTTGTTTTTTCACTTGTTTTGTAAATAATTTGTTTAAATTTAAGTGCAATAAAGTATATTGTATTGTATTGTATTGTATCTATAATAAGATAAAGAAAAAATATCATATCTATCTACTATATCATGATATACATATATCAAATGTAAATTTATAGGTTATTTATCGAGCAGAAATTGAATCCACGACTATCGTGTGAATAATGCGCTACGAAGTCATGAATATATATAAATACTAGCGGACCCGGACGCGGCTTCGCCCGCTTGAACTATACGGATGCTTATTAGATATATATATGAAATTGTTTTTGAAAATATCTAATTTAAATGAAAAAAAATATAAGTAAACGTAATCATATTAAAATATTAATAAAAAAACTAAACAAAACCAGCTGCATTATTAATATTATCAAAGTAAAATAAATATTTAAAATAATTAAAATTAAATGTGTTGTGCTATGTTTTTGCAAGTG
>JAATLQ010021087.1:144689-155830 GCA_013421005.1 Heliconius erato x Heliconius himera | reverse complement strand
GATAAAAAATATTATATTTTTTGTCTCTGTCTGTTTTTCTATTTCCCCGAGCTAATGTCCAGAATAACTGAACTGATTTTTATTGGACTTTCAGTGATCAATTTTACTCATTTACCCGGGAAAAATCTTTTACACGTTTTCCTTGCGCGTGTACATAGATACTATATGAAATAACTAAAGTCCTTTCTACATTTGAGTATTATAAGTTTTGCGAGCAATATCAAATAAAATCCCAAAAAACTAAAACTATAATTTATTAAGTGTATAACAACGGTATAGATAACCGTCCAACCGAGATGAAATAACCAACAATTATTTCCTTAAATAATAAATACTGAAATAATATTATGCCGATGCCGCGCAGAGCCGCAACTTACACCACACCAAGAAATTTATGAAAATCTAACTAATCTACTACTCGAATAAGCGAAGAACCAAAGAAAAGTATAAATTAATTATAAACATCAAATAATTACATAAAAAATAACAGTAGTTCGAAAATGTATGAAAATTACCCGTTCGCGTCGGTCATACTATGCCGCCCGAAGGCTAGATCATTTTGAATCAGTGATCCTTAATTATTTATTAGAATGTTATACAGTAAACTATAATTTCAATCTAGATGAAATGCTAAAAGTGACTATTATATTAATTTTCATAAGGATCAATATCAAATTATAGAAAATACATACAACAAAAACCCGATAAATATAAAGTAAATTAATTAAAATGGTTACTTTTGCTCAATCTTTAGAGATAAACATATACCATCGCGGACTTTTTTAAATTGTCATTATTTAAAGAACCATATTTATATTAAACATTGTTTTTATGTATCTTATAAGGTTGAGTCAGCGCACGACATGTATGCGTTAAGCAAGCTCATTTTGGGTGACGTTTTCTTATAACAACAAACAAATTTTGCAAACCGTTGCTTAGCAACGGTCGGTTGTTATTAAGATGGCAGAATAAATTGCCTATCAAACCAAAAAATATTTTAATATATTAGTATATATCGACAATATTACAAATATGAGAAAAAAAAGTAGCCTATGTTCATCCGAAGACCCTGAAGTATCTCTTTATGAGTATTTTATCACAATTGAATTAGCGGTTTGGTCCTGATTGCGTAAAAGACAGACAGACAGACAGACAGACAGAGTTACTTTCGAATTTATAATATAGGTATGGATGAATAAAGTATCTTTTTTCCTTTGTATATTTTTTTGTTTTATTATATAACTGGGAACCTAGTGTTTATACACTCCGTTCCTATTAAAACACGTCCGTTTCGTACAATTTCGGATACTATGTTTTTTTATTTCACCTATGTCATGGGTAGCGTGGCCGAGCGGTCTAAGGCGCTGGTTTAAGGCACCAGTCTCTTCGGAGGCGTGGGTTCGAATCCCACCGCTGCCAACTTTTTTTATATTATTATATTTAGAAAAACTTTAAAATATTGTCAGCGATGTTGGACCTATGCCAAATAGGTCGATTGCGGAGATAAATTCTTTATATGTGGTAAATTAAACCTTTTTGTTGTCTTTAACTCAATTGTTAAATACAGATAACTTAATATTATAATGTGTAAATAATATTTTTTTTGTACCAGCCACGTTCTCCAACAAAACTTTTGAATTTAGTAAAAAAAAAAATATATCTTCTCTTAAAAAAAATATGTCAAAATCCATTAATGTAGTTCTAGTTATGTTTTTAAATAAACAACTAATGATAAAGAAAGCGGCTTATCAACACTTTTTTTTGTAATTTTTTATACATATTTACGGCAGAAAAAGCAGTGTCAAGATATCACGTTTCTTAAATTAAGATTAATGAAATCAAATTAAATTAAACTAAATCAGCTTCACTCTGTGTTCCGCACACGGCAGGGTAGGCAGAAGGAACCTGGTGTTAAGACACACCGTTGTTCCCCATTTTCCGCCGAGTTCTGGAGGCATTGCGTGTTGAGTGGCGGAACTCAACGCCACACTTCGCCTCGACACCAGAGCGAAGAAATTAAAATATAAATGTAAATAAATATTTCATTTCCTCGAGTGGGGATCGAACTCACAACCAGCCACTTCTACAGTCACACTTTGTGCCCCTGCGCCACAACTGGCCTCAATTAAGATTAGTGGAAATTAAAAATAACTTACATGTTTAAAGATTTTCTTCATTTTCTCCCTCCATTCGTAATCTACTCTGCCCGCGGTCTTATATCCTCTAGAGAGATGCAATATCAATGCTTGACTTTCAGTTAACAGCTTTTGCAAATATTTTATGTAGTGAGTGTATTCTACGAATTATAAAAAAGTAAGCTATTTGTAGCTCCGTCCTCCAAATGAGTGATGAAAGAATGGCAAAAAAGATTTATGATGGAAAAGTGAGCGGTAAGAGAGGTAGGGGGAGACCTCGGTTGACCTTCGAAAACACAGTATCAAAGATACTAGAGGAAGGTCACGTAAAAAGCATGAGGACCCCCCGAAGGGCATGTATGAAGAGGTTAATGACAGTGGACGAGGCGAAAGAGGTATGTAGAGACCGTAGCGTTTGGCGCTCCGTTCTCTCTGACTACCCCGCAAGGGATAAAGCGTGAAGCTAAGTAAGTAAGTATAAAAAAGTAAGTTGTTGTATTTTTGTTGGTTTTATTTTAAGTTAGAAACATCGTAATGTTACGTTACTGTTTTGCTTGGCTCTACGTCATGGTAAGTAGAAGAGAACCTATGTTAAGACACTCCATTCTCCACTTTCCACTCAATTTTAGAGACGACTTGGCTAGTGGGACTCCCCTCGTTTTGTCTATTTTTGATAAAAAACAGAGAAATGAAAATATTTTAAATATAATCGTACAAAGCACAAAGTAGTATGTTCTTAATTTCACACAACTTTTTTGCATTCTTATTTCACAATAGAAATATTATTCTATCTTTGTTGGACAACTTTGGGTGGGGCTACTTGTACCTAATAGGATCGAGCTCTCAACCTAGGTCAAGAATATTAAATTGTAAAACGGTGATGTTTCAGTTAATGTCAAATAACAAAATACAATAAAATATTAACCATATATAGAGTAACTTCGGGTATTATGCCTTAATATATTATAAGCCTTATTGGTAAGGAAATATGATATTTTAGAAATCAAACAGTTTGTATTGGTAAAATCAGTTTCCTTCTGTATGTAACACTAATAAACAATTGTAAATTTATGATTAATGACTTCTAAACACATATCAATTTTAAATGGTAGGCCAATATGGCCAACGGCCATGTTGACCACAAATTAAGTAAGTTATATTGCCTACCTTAAGAAATAAAATAAAAAATCAAAATAAATAAACTATGCATTATTTTTCAAAACAAAATTCGCAGAAACAATTCCCGGTTTCCTGTTCTGAGCATTCTCCATGAGCCGATAACTTATAGCAAAGGCATTAACCCATATTTCAAATGTTAAATCCCTTAGTCCTAAAAACCTGTTGGACGGGGAAATCATAGTTTGGGATACCTTTCTAAAAAGGATTTTAACCAATCTTTATCCCTTTCTCACTTTCTCATCCTCACTTTCATTTTTCATCAAAAAATTATAAGTAATTTTGTTTATAATTTTGAATAAACTTAACTCATAACATATTTTCGTGTTAAACCAAACAATTTATTTTCCAATTCTAAGACATCTACTATGTCTTATCTACAGAAATCCGAAAGTAATAGAAGAGTTAGAAAAAGAATTGGTACAGTATGCTGTACCAATTCGTTGATCGTGGTACATTATGCAATTAAGAAGCTTTTAAAGTGTCCATTTTTTTTATTTCGTACATCTTCGATAGCCTTTTCATTGACTCTTAGCAACAAGTTTGGCGTTTACGAGGAACCATAAAGTATATTTTTTTTTAAATTATGAAAGTTTAACTACGAAACTGTGCACTAGCAATATAAAAACACTGATAATTTAAATAGCAATAATGAGTAAAACTTACCAAAAAATATATATCAAATAAGATAACTTTCGAACGTCGCACGCACAGAACAAACGCTAATCCACAGAAACGCAGAGAGGGTAGAACGCACTGAGGGAGTCAGGAGTAGGATTGTGATGATATGGGGGATACCTACACCGCTGATGTTAGCGGTATCGGAGAAAATAGGCTAGAGAATAGTTCATAATACCCGAAATTACTCTATACTAAACAAGACGAAGAAAAATGGAGTGTTTTTACATTATGTTCTCTCTAAGCCAAATATGTAAAGATATTAACAATCTAACCTTCACACAAATTCATCTTCTCCACCTTACATCTCCGTCTCTCCGAACACAGTACATACATAATGCCGGCCAAGTTCTTACATTCCAACTGAGACTGTAGCGCTGATATCTTCTCTTGTCTTTCTCGATGAGCTTCTCTTAACATGTAAGATGCTCGGACTTGCTCGTTACTAAGAGAAAATATTTTTATGATAAAATTTTCGTATGTGACTGAGTTATCTATAGGTATATCTTTTTATTATAGTCGTAAGTGGTTATGATATGGTTGTGACTTTTATTCTTACTTTGGAAATGTTTATGTTCAAAAAGTTTTTGGAGTTCCTTTTTTTAGCTTTACGCTGTATCCCGCACAGAGAAACGTAGGTAGGGGAACCTGAGATCCTAATGTTAAGACACTTCCATTCTCCAATTTCCGGTGAATTCTGGAGGTATTGCGTGTTGAGTGGCGGAATTCAACGCCGCGTTTTGCCTTGTTACAGCGAGGAAATGTGTAATCCATTCTTCAGTAAATCTCGGAGTTCGCTAGCAGATTATTGTCTGCGTAATGTTTACTATTACATCATATATTTTTATTAAAAGGAAACTAAAGAAATGTAATACTGCTTCAAGGTTAACCTCAGGTAAAAAGCTAGTAACATCCTACCTGGTAGGAAAAGATCGACTATTGTATGCATAATACGTATTTTTATGGATAGGTACATTGTTTTAATCTCTCTTTTGTCTTTTAACTTCTTTTAGCGTTAATAACCCAAATATTACAAATACATTACGATTTTAAACATAACTTCATGTCCACAATATATATAAATATTTAAAATATTTAGAAAACTATAAATAAATAACGTAGCGTGACTCGAACCCCCACCTCTTTAACCGCCCATTTTAGTTTATGAATATTTAAAAAAAATAGTTAATTGATTAAATTAAATAAATATTTAATCATTAAAGTTGAAAATGGCTCGTAATCTATTTTGGTAATCTTTAATTAGATGGAACAGCCCTTCGTACCTTTGTCTTTCTTGGTCGACATCCTCCCTTAGGTTTAATTTATATATATGATATTTGTATATGATTTGAGGCCGTCATGGCGCAAGAACACAAGGTGTGACTGCAACGTGACGGTTGTGGGTTCGATCGTCACTCGAGTGAATGATTTTTTATTAATAATTATTTTTTATTTCCTCGCCCTGTGACAAATGTAAAAGCCCGCCGCTAAACACGCGATTAAAAATTAAAAAAACAGTTTCACGCTGGCGGGAAACGCTTAGGCAAGTTAGTGCTAAGCTAAGTTTCAAACCCTTCCTTACCCTGATTGGGACGAACATACAACCGTCGCTTTACAGTCAGCCTGATTAGCATACGCAGGGCATTCCCCTGCGATTGCTAACCCTTCAAAGTTCGTAAATTCGTTCGTAATTTTTCTTCAGGGACGAGCTACTCGCCCCGTGACGCTGTCAAGACCAGTCCAGGTCAACAACAATAAAACCAAGTCGAAGAAAAACAATCAGACGCTGTGTCATATTACTTACTGCAAAATATATTCAAATCGATCTTTTAAGTATTCCATTTCACTTTCGATGCGGTCTTTGAATTCTTCTTCCATTTCCATTTCTTTTTCTTTCAATAGTCTTTTAATTTCTTCTGCATGTTTTTGATCACGCTCTGCATCTAACGAGGCTATAATATACAAATAAATTAAATTAAATATAATATAACTAATAAAGGCCGCCATGGCGCAACGTCATAGCTTCTGACAGTGAGCGCGAATATTGTGGATTCGATTCCCACACGGAGTTATCAGAGTGAGGAAATGAAAATATTAAATATTTATTTCCTCGAGTGGGAATCAAACTCACGAACTGTCGCGTTAACAGTCGTAGTCGTATATACTTGAATAATAACCAAACACTACTGGGAACATTTTATCGCATCTTCTGTACTAAATGACTGACACACATCGCACAATCGGAATAACAGTACTTAGAAATCTTAAATTTAAGTTTCCCGAAATATCTAGGGGAACGAGGAAAAATTATATTGGTATTTATATATGGGGCACGCATATAAAGCTAGTGCTACAGTTTTCCATTGGATAAAATTTACTCCCCCTACCCTGCGTTGAGTGAAACCTAACTAAATAAACGTTCCAAATCTATAACAACAACATGGACAACTCGAAAACAATATTTCAAATAAGTAATATTTCATATTAAAAACCATTTATAGCTTAATTATTATTTTGGCAAAATTATTTTACACAATAAAATGACAAAAAGGCATTCTTCCTTCCTTTTCTTAAATTAGGTTTTTCATTGAAATAGTTCAATTGGCGGTAAAATATAAAAGGTGATACGTCATAAATGACTAATCTTAGTATTTATTGTTTTTTGTTTAGCCGTGCTATGTTCGTTTTTAAAACAATATAACATCTGTATAGGATACGTATTAAATATTTAAAGTTTTTAAGAACTTTCTTTTGTTTCTGAAAAAAAAATACTTAACTCGATTTAGCGGAATAAGCCTCGCTTAAGTTAAAAATTAGATTTAGAAGCAAAAGTTTATTGCATTTCTGTTACTTTGGTTTTAATGTCAAATTATAATTATAATGTAATTACTATATCAATCTATATTATTCAAGCGATGAAGGCGAAAAATGGAGAACGGAGTCTTGACTATTAAACGATTCTCCGTTCTATTTACGTCTTTTTGGTTTATTTTCGAATGGTATAAAAATTACGTCTCCAAGGTCCATGAAATATGTTTATGAAAAAAAAACTGTTATAAATATTTTTTAGCAGTTATGGTGCAGAGGCATAAGAGTGCGGATGTCAATTCGACAGGTAGTGGAAAGTTGTGAACGGAAGAGTTTTAATAGGAATATCTTAACGCTAGGTTCCCTCTGCCTATCCTGCCTTGTGTGGGATACAGCGTGAAGCAAAAAAATCAAAAAATATATATATTTACCTTTACATGGACATATAATGACTTTTTCATTTTCATTCTTTTCTGTTTCTTCCTTATTTGAAATGTTTGACGATTTCTTTATAACTGATGAAGAACTATGGGTCGATGGTTGTTCTTCCTTTATGCATCCTAAAAGACTTGTACTTTCGGTCATTGGTAACTTTTCGTGGCTGGTTCGACGTGACATCTGTTTAGACAATATGGTTTTTAACATTTTTTTAACTTGACACTGTATCCCGCATATATCAGGTTAGGCAGACGGAACACATTGTTAAGACATTCCGTTACGCACAAAAATATTATCGTTTACATAGTAAGAAATATATTGTGAGATATACACTGAAATATATTAGTATTAGTAATAGTTAGGTATATTAGTATTAAAATATGAACCTTGATAAATGTTTAATGTTTAAGTTAAGAGAGTAAAGTTTTAAAATACTTATAAGACTTTACTCCACCTTTAGTCCACCTTTGTACACGATTTTTCTTTTTTGTGTTTGTCTATTATGTATTTTAGTACAATAAAGAATATTATAAGATATGGGTACCTAATAACAAAAATGTAGCTGCAAAAATCAATTATTTTTTAAAATTGGCGAACAATGTGAAATCAAATTATTTAAAATAAAAACACATGGAAAATTATTATGCTTATAATGTTTTTATCAATATAATAAATTACTTTTTACATTTATTTACGTGACATTATTGGATTGAAGACTAAATATTTTATAAGATAATGCACATACTTATCGTAATATTAAAAGCGAAATAATTGCTGTATTTACCAATCATTTACTTTATAAGTACCTAATTAAAAGAGTTATCTTTTTATATATTTTCGATAACTAGTAGATATTTAGTTAAAACATTTCTTATCTGCTGTTTATAATATTGAGATAAATTATTAAAGTAAAATATTGATTAAAAACTTTTAATTTTTTTTGTTATAAATAGATATATGATATATAACGAGGATATTATGCCCCTACGGAATAGTTATACATTTTTTAAACTTAAATAAATGACAATCTTAACATTACGTATACAAAAAAAGTCAAGTTCCTGTTATATAAAAATAAAAAATATATAATTATATAGGTAGATATAAAACCTAAAGTTAGTTTGTTTTCTATGGAGAGATTCTATAGAAAATATAAAAAGTTCCTTCCAATCAGCATTTTTGTGTAATAAAATCTTTAATAACACCAGAAAGTGTTTATTATCATTTCTAAATGTTAACTACTGACTAGGTACTTTAAAAATATAAATTTGCAAAGACGCCGTCATGTCTACACTAGCAGGTAAAAGGTTCCAGTTATCTTCAATACAATACAATTGCCATTGTATTGTTTTAGGCTGTAATAGGTAATAATAGCAAAAATTTTGCTTACTTTTAAACGAAGTCCTGTAAATATTTCATTACAGTTTTAAAAGTGTAACAGAAAGCATCTGAAGAAAGTATAATAATTTTTTTGTCAATTGGAGTATTAAATTGCAAAATATTTTTGTGAGTGCAGTGCGTGGGGTTGTTTTTTTTTAATTGAATTGGATGTGAATTATTTGAGACAACAATTGGACGATAAGTGATACATACTATGGAATTCGAATAATAATTGTTATGGAATATATTGAGAAGGTACGTACCATTTTTAATTTTATATTTACCGTCCGTTTGTTGTTTAAACTATAGCATATTATTTTTCTTTTAGCGTTAGGTAAATGTATTATAGTTTATTAGCAATATGTTATATAAATGTAATTTTTTAAGGTATGTATATTAGGTATTTTGTTATACTAATATAATAAAGCGAAAGAATTAATTTGTTTGTTTAAGCGCTAAGATCTCTGGAACTACTGGTCGGATCTACTTTTTTTTGTTGGAAAGCTACATTCCTCAAGAGTGCTATAGGCTATTTAACATTACGGTTTAATTCTTAGATAACTCTTACTTAAATAACGAAATAACAATAATTAGGAACGCCGTCATATTACTTCAACCGCGTGCGCTGTAGAAATTGTTAAATATGTGTAAGTACATTATCCTACAAAAATATTCAATTTCATTAGTTCTAAAGTAAAGTTCGAGAGAGCGTATATCTATGTTTTAAAAATAAGTCACAATGAGGCATTTTGTGACAAAAAATTCTTGAAAATTACAAGGTTTTTCATCGTTTCGTGTCCATCATCAGGGATTATTTTTTTTTATTTTTTTTAATTTTATGAAGATAAGCTTTGGTTTTTATAGTATGTCATATTTGGATGTATACTTTTCGAGATAATGTAAAATTTAAATAATACAACGCTTCTGTTTATGACCTAAAGTCCCGCGGGGGGCTCCCTTTCCGCAGATGACAGTTTCTCAATCTCAGTCTGTTGGACTGGGTAGGTTAAAAACCAACAGACATTAAAATAAATATAGGTGGTGGTTTAAATAGAATATTAAACAAAGTGTAATATATCATTGTCATCTTCAACATCTTCTTTATTTGAATTATTTTTGATCTTATAAAAATTCTTAGGTCCTAATAATCGAAAACATTTTAAAATATCAGACATTAAATAAATATTTTACTTTTATAAAACCGATTTTTTCAAACAAACGTTTCTAAAATTAATGTTAAAAGTAGAAGAATTGTGCTTATTCAAAATAGATTTTCTCTAGCTTTCTTTAGTTTCCAATGATATTTGCTGCATAGGTTTGACGTAATAAATAACTCCTACTATTTTTTATCTTACAATATATTTAATTTTCCGACCATCAAGCAGAGAATTGAGTGATGTATAATGTATATATTCTGTTATATGTATTTTTAAATTGCATAATGTGAAAAATAAAGTTAAGAAAAAAATCGTGGTGGTAAAGTTAAGAAAAAAGAGTGTGTTTTGACTCGACCATCGCGTGCGAAAAAACTGACAATATTGTAACAATTAAGTACTATTTTAATGAAATTAAAATATATGTAAATATTATTTTATGTTAAGTACAAAATTTGCATACAAAGAGCATAATAGTAACGAAATAAATACAAAAACAGTTACTCTTAATTATTACAATAATAAAAGAATACAATAGATTAAAATTTACAAACATTAGTAAGTACATCATATTAAAATGTATTATAATGAAAAATATAAGAACATCGCGTCGCGGTCAAACAATATATACGTAGGCAGATTGAGTGACTTCTTTGCTCGTATTAAGGTTAAACAACCCAGTTTTTGCGGGCATCGTAATTAACTCCAAATAATCACGCGTCACCGTTGTTGCTATCTCAATTTACGCAAAAAATATGTAGGGCATTGCACTTCCCGGTATGCATTAATGGAAAAATCTCAAGTTATATTATATATTTGCAGAAAATGCTGCTTCTAATGTACTATTTTTAGTTATTCTTACTATATATAAATAAGTGCGTTTTAAGAAACTATATTAATATTTGTAGCAAAATATCTATATATTACACATATATTATATAGATATTTTCATTGTTTTGTTGTATCGTTTACTTATTATTTATTACACGTTTGTTAAAAAACATCTTATTTTCTAAGGTATTATTAATTTTACCAAAATGATTATGAGTTTTTGTTTATTTTTTAAGCTTTTCAACTAAACCATGTGCCAGTGGCAGCTGTCAAAAAATATAAAGTCTGGCAACATTGTAAAGAAGAATTTGCTGTCGTGCGTGAAGTTTGTAGCATGTGATGTTTCGTCAAGTGTTAATTTTTTTACGAAAAACTAATAAAATATTGGACCGTACTGTGCCTGAGAGTGTTATAAAAATATTATAATTAGTGTTATTCAACTAGTGAATAGTGTATATAGTGAAATATCAACGAAATTATATTACATGGATAAAGCCGTCACTTGAGGTTGTTAAGGTTAGTGCTTTTTTCGTCTGTTGTT
>JAATLQ010021087.1:92524-144679 GCA_013421005.1 Heliconius erato x Heliconius himera | reverse complement strand
AAGAATTTGCTGTCGTGCGTGAAGTTTGTAGCATGTGATGTTTCGTCAAGTGTTAATTTTTTTACGAAAAACTAATAAAATATTGGACCGTACTGTGCCTGAGAGTGTTATAAAAATATTATAATTAGTGTTATTCAACTAGTGAATAGTGTATATAGTGAAATATCAACGAAATTATATTACATGGATAAAGCCGTCACTTGAGGTTGTTAAGGTTAGTGCTTTTTTCGTCTGTTGTTTGTCTTAAAATAGATTTCAGTGCGGGTTGCAATGATATTTCAGATTTGTTTGTGTAACGCCTTCATGTGACTTTTCAGTTTTTTCACGGGACCTTGAACTAGAAACTTGTATCAGCCTTTTTCGTTATCAAGGTTAGGATCGAGTGCGCGCGTTTTATGTCACTCGGTTCATGTTTATTTTGTTTTACATAATTATTCAGAAAGTATTATTATCAGAATCAAACCTATTATTTAATTATTTTGCTCCAGATACTGTGCTATTTCATTTAAAACTTTATCAAAATCTGGCTCGTTTTTCGGACTTAACCTAAACGTGAGTCGTGGTCATTTTTTTGCTACACTTTTTATTGTTAGTTAAATAACCGTTATATACATCAAGTTTGGTAGTAACAATGCGGTTCGAAGGTAATTTAATGGCATTTTTTGGCATGAATACCATGTTTATGTCACATGATCTGCTTTCCTTTGACAGATGTGTGTAATTTTAACTGCTATCTCCCATAGATTGACAGTATCGCATATCGGACCTTGGTTGATAACAAATATGCAAACTTTGTTCAATTTATTAAAAATATAATAAAATATTTGTATATTATTAAAGAATAGAGTTTTTATCCCACATAAAACATATATCAATTTTATATAATTTAAATTAATTTGTAAATAATATATTGTCTTGATAGCATTAAAATAAATGTTATTAATTACATTGAATAGTCATTGAACCCACAACCATCAGATTTTACAGTTCTGTATCACTGTTCCACTGTATTAGGGTGACATCAAGTTTTTTCTTTTTTTTCTATAATATTGTAATCATAATATTTTTTTATGAATTCTACTAGTCAGACATTTTTGTTTACTATTACTTAAGTATGCTATACTTATCTATTGTTATATAGAAGAAAATTTATATATTTGTTCAATAATAACACTAAAGATTTTATTCTATAAAATGTGAGTGTCACTAAGTTGCCCAAATTATATGTATGAAATGTGAGAAGTTAAGAAAACTATAACTATTAATATGACAATATCTACAATAAAATATTTAGCCTAAATAACTAAATATATACCTTGAACACCTGTTTTTTTTTTGGTTGAAATTATGTATTGCGTGGTTTTTACTATTTTTTTCTGAATTTATTTTTCTATTAATGTTAAATCATGGACATGGTGACAGATGTCTGACATATATATTGTTTTATTTCTAACAAAAAAGTTTTTGTTTTATTAATCTTATAAACAACAATATAGAGAATATTATTTTAAATATGTATATGGTTAATAATTTTTATGAATGTTCAATATGGACCTCAGAATATTACTGTAAACATTTTTATAATCGAAATATTATAAAATGCCACTGCTAAAATATATTTTTTGTAAAAAGAACAGAAGTCATTTAATTACTTAAATTTAAATCTAATACTTATTAATGGATGATTCATACAAATATTTATTAAACTGAAGGAAAGAGATATAAGAAGTTTTGTGTATTTTTTTAGCAGCTATTCACATGTAACATCTTAATTGTATGATAGTCCAATGACTTTGCTGTGTCTATTATTTAAGTTCAATGTTCTTATGACCTTGAGTTTGGGAACTAAACAATTTGTATAGCTGTGTAACTTATTTGACAAAACAAAAGGTTTTTTGAACTAAAGTTCTTTAACGAAACTAGTGCTTTTTTATTTGTGTTTTACATTGTATTACATGTATAGCATATAGGGTAGGCTGAGAGAACGTAATGTTAAGATATAGAGACCAAATGGTCCCTGTACCATCCTCAAAAAGACTTGTATGTTGAGTGGCAGAACTCAATACTGCACTTTATATTCTTATCAGAGTGAGAAAATAAAAATAATTAATTGTATGAGTGGGTATCAAACCTCTAATGTTTATATGAAAAAAGAAAATAATTTTGTTGTATGACCTTTATGTTACCTTAAAATTTGGCATATGATCAATTTGAAAGAATTTGAGCTCATAAATTGGTAATTTTGAGCTATACAAAATTTTAGCAATATGCTGTTCTTATGTTATAGTAAAAAATATTTCAATACTATTTAACATAAAAATTCAATAATGCTATAGATTTTTTAAATTTTATTTCATTGTTTATTTTTTTAGGCAATCTACTCTTACGAAAATAATTATATTAACTTAAATTGTTTTTATTTTCCCAGCCTGGTCTTGGAACCAGATTGGGAAAATGAAAATAAGTGTTGGCACTCACCAAAAAATGTATTGTAAATGTAGGAAAGTAAAACTTTGTTTTAAACCTATGTTCCATTTCTCTATCTGCTAAATTAAATAAAAAAAAAATTAAATTAAATAGTTTGCATTCATTATTTTTCTTACAGAAAAATAAAATATTAGTTGAAGATACTTAATTTAATTTTACATTTGTTATTTTTGTTACAGAGATGGAGTCACATATATTAAATATGTACCACCAAGCTGCCTACCGCAGCATCGGACATAAAGTAATGAGATCCACAAGTGAATCACTCTCCTCTGAAAGCAGTTGTAATCAAAATAGCCCAGAATATTCTCAGAGTCAAAGGGCTAACCAATATGAGGAAATAAATGCTGGAGAGTATTGGGACCCTCAGGAAAGGCATAGAGTATGGAGTCACAATCAAAATGTAAGTACATCAAAGTTGGCAGATAAATTTCCTTTTTGTTTGGATTTTTTTAATTTAGTTTCCTAATTGTTATTTTGTTAATTTTTACATTTATCTAGTGTTATTACACAAATAAAAAAATGTTTTAATTTACAGGGATTCGAAATCCACATCCCTTAAAAACTGTTCAAATGATTTGACCACTAAAATATATGTATGCATAAACCATAGGCATATGTATATATTCTTCCTATTAGTTGTAACAAGTGTATAAGAATTTTGATGTAGCTCAAAAATCAATGTATGGCTTACTTTTTTGGTCAAAGCATATAGTACTTTCAAATTTTTATGATTTCTAATACATTTTTCTGTTGATAATCATTGATAGAAAAATAATTTAAAAAATATACTTCTTTTAGGTTAATATAACACAGACAAATCAAGACACTAGTATAGACGAAGATGAAACTATAGAAGTACATGAAGTTTCTGTGGATGACAGAACTTCTGAATATAATGATCATATAGAGGAAATGGATTCGGAAAACGTTGAAGAAAATTCACTTGTAGAGGGTGACGATTACGACGTTATACAAGTTTTTGCTGTAGATCCTGATTTAGATCTAGAAGCTTCTTCAGATGAGGAACAAGAAGATTATTGTATTAATGAAGAAGAAGAAGAAGATGATGAAGATCAATCAGAAGGTGAATATGCAATGCCGGAAAATGAAATTCATACCAGTCAAACACCCGAAAATCTTCAAGCTAACAATATATGCCAAGATTCTTTAGATATCAATTTTGATGCACCAGTCGTTTCAAATGTCGACGAATATTTTATAAAAGATGAGAAGCATATATTGGAGGTTAAAGATGAACCAATTGTTACAGATGTTGATGAATATTTCATCAAAAACTCCAAAGACGATTTGAAAGCAAATGTGGATCTTTTGTTTAAAAAAGATAAAACATCAGCCCATACTGATTTTCGGATATCAAAAACTCTGCCAGAACAAATATTTTCGCCTGATACTTCTGTCGATAAGGATGAAGAAGAAGAGGAAGAGACAGAAGAGACACAAGAGACAGAAGAGACCGAAGAGATAGAAGAGACAGGAGAGACAGAAGATCCTGTTGCCGAAGTTTCGATAAATGAATCTGATTTAGATGTTCTTCCTAACATAGAAGACTTAAAGCGTTATCTTCTAGAAGATATGCCCTATAATAAGTTAAAGAATGCGCAAAAAACATGTTCGGTCTCTCTACCCCATTCTCCTATGCATCTTTGTATGGATATGGCTGATGCAAAAACTTGTTTAAGTTTCGAGGATTTAAATCTTGATTTATCTGATCTTACTTTTGAAAATGATAAAGAAAAATCGGCCAGTAGTATGAAAAGTGATGATATTCCCCGTACTTTGACTGAGGAAGATATAAATAGTTTTCTTATAACAGATAAAACTGAACTGCCGATTGTTAAAGAGGAAGATGACTTAAGTACCCAAGATATGGATATAGATCGTCCTGTCGATTCAATAATCGATAATATAGACTCTTCTGTATTGCCAGACAGACAATGCACTTCAACGCCAATACCAGGCGCAAATGTTTTAGAATTTTGTATAGAAAAAACTTCAGTTAAAAAAGAACCAGATATAAAAGTTGAGGCAGATGACTTTGTAGACGTAGAATCTTGTAATGATGCTGTCATCCCAGTACTAGAAGCCAATAACTTAAATTCTCTCCTAGAACAATTTGAAGCAACTGAAAAGTTAAACAATAAAACAAGAAAACCTATTGCAAATGACAATGAGGTGAAACAAAAAAGTTTTAGTTTAACAAGTGGTATGCGATTGCAGGATGCCGGCATTCAATTGAACAAAACAAAAATGCGACAGATATTGGTAAGTATCGTGTACTTTACTAGCTAATTCTCAGGTCCATTTAAAGACTCCAATATTTTACTTTAAAATTATTACAGATGCCGTCCACTGTTAATACCGTGATCAGGAGATCTCCAAGTCCCGTTCACTCTGATCACGATTATTGTTCGTCCAAAAAGAGGCACAGCCTTCCCAATATGAAGGGAGGGCGGAGTCTTCTCAAACCTGAGGTCCTGTCAAGCAACAATAGGATACTAAGTTCGAGACACAGGTCTTGTAAAAATAAAAAAGTGGTGTACCATCTTAGTAGTGACGACGAAAGTGATGTTACCAGTGCAAAGAAAAACAAAATAATTATAAATCGTGCTGGTGATGACAGTGACTGTAAATTAAACAAAAAAACTAGTGCTAAACTAAGTGTTAAACCTCCAGCGAATTCTAATCATCGTAAGAAAATATCACCCGTGCGTACTTCGAATGATATTGATAAAAGTAACGGTTCTGTGATGGTGAAAAATGCTTGTAAAGCAAGTGATACTCCTTGTAGTCAAAATTCTAATGGTAGCATTAAGTTAACGATAAAAAATAAATCCGAAGTTATAATAAAAAACTGTGATGTTAGAGACAATCATAAAGACATAGTCATTGCTAAATCTAAGCCTAGTACATATAGTACTAATAAATTAGCGAACAATGTTAAAATTGTAGAAACAGTAGATAGGAACAAAAATAAAGACATGACTAGTATAGATAAGCATGCTAATGTAAATACAAGACATGAAGGAAATTCTAAGCCTGAAGACTTTTATACCGCATTGTTTAGTAATAAGCACGATGTGCAATTTCCTCAAGCAACAGCAATAAAAGAAGAAAATAAATGTAATGACATTAAAGTTGTGGCTGATGTTGCTGTACACGAAATAGAACAACCGCAAAAGAAAAAGAAATTGAATCTCCATGAATATAAAATGAGGCGAGGCGTAAATTCTAATCATAATTCGGCACAAGTGAGCCCCGAAGCAATATTTCCTGATTTATCAGGTAATCTTAATTTAGATAAAGATTTCAAGATGACAAATGAAAGTCAATCCAGCACTGTTTCAGTTCCTAAGGAACAACAAAAATCATTAGCTCCAAAAGCTATTTTCGATCCTATTAGAGAAGCGTCGAGAAAAATACTTATGAATTCAAGAAAACAAAAGGCTGAGGCAACGCGTAAGAGAGATGAGGATATAGTGATGAGTAAAATACCTAAGGTTGAAAATTTGGAGTTACAACCACTTATTAGTGATGCGGAAATGATGAAAATAGTTGGCATGACATCAGAAGTGCTGCCAGTACCGATCGCAACGCCAGCTGTGATCCGAGAAGAAAAACAATCACAAAAAGATTATGATGAAATTGTTTTAGTTAGTATTGGAACAAATACTGATGAAAATCTTTTCACAAAAGTAGAAAAACTTCCAGTGAACAAGAAACGTAAGTCGCAGTCACCACCCACTGAGAATAAATCGACCATCAATTTTAAGATTAAAAAATCTGATCACGTCTCTAAGCACAATGTATTTGACGCGGTCAAAAATAATCGAATACCAGTTGACGATAAGAATCGATCTGATATCAAAATTGATAAGGAACGTCTTAAAGATATTACAGCTACTCTGAAGAGTGTTGAGAAACAGGTCGATACTAAAATCTCAAGTAACTCGTTATTCGCTAGTATACAGGACATTGTAATGAAGAAAGCACCTGCAGTTATTGCAACTTCTTCTAATGGGCAAACTAAACCCAATTCTCCTACAGAGAGACGTGGAGTATTAAAATACATAAAAACGACAATAGTTCGTGATTATGACGTGAACAGCGAGCATGGTGAAGATAAAATTATACTTCATTTAGAAAAAAATCGTAGAAAACCAGATTATAACGCCATTGACATACAAACCGATGCTACGCCTGAGTTTGGAAATTTGGAAAAAATACCTGAAAATGTGGTCACCAAAGTCAAAAGTCCGTCACCAAGGAAGAGAAACGATAGTGACATGTCCATGTCAAGTGAAGGTAGTCCAGTCCGTGCTAAGAAAGTACTAAATGTGTCACCAGCTAAGTCTGAGGACAAGGCTATTAAAGTTCGCTCTGAAAACAGGCGGCAGTTAGACAGATCACAGTCTAAAGAGAAACGATCTAGATCAAGAGACCGCCATGATGTGAAATACCGACGATCCAGATCACATTCTCGTGGACATAGACGGAAACGTTCGCCAAGCAGGACTCGTTCTCGATCACGCGGTCGCTACAGGCGGTACCGGCGGTCGGATTCTCCGTACAGAAGAAAACGAACCAGATCGCCGTATCGATCTCGTAGATCTCCATCGATTCGAAGAGATTACAGATCTAACAGATCGCGTTCGAGGTCTAAACATACGGAACAGAAATTGCGCAGTCCGGTTCCTAAAAAGAAATTAAGTCCGCCCAAATATAGTGTAAATAGTGAGAAGAAACCCGTAAAGTCATTGACACCGCCATTGAGGAAACCAACTATATCAGAAAGTTCTGAATCATCGACATCTTCTAGGTAGGTTTTAAGGTGATCCTTATGGAATAACACTTTTAATTGTATATAACATAATTCTTTACTTGGATCTGAGGAATTTGTTGCCATTTAGAATGTCTATTAAAATATTCTGCTTTTGATTTTTAGTTCATCATCATCTAGTAGTTCGTCAGCTTCGTCATCTAAATCGCGAAGATCATGCAGTCCATTTAGAAATGATGACACGTTCAAGAGGAAGGGCTATAGAAGTTCTTTTAGCTCTGAAGATAGGTGAGAATAAATATGGCTATTTTATAATTTTTGTATATATAATCACTAAATACATAGTATCTACCCAAACGCAACTTCGACAGCTTAAGCTTATTGTTATATAGCCAAATTATACATTTTATTTACTGAAATTGAACATATCCTCTATGATATTCTGATGTATAAAGTTTCATCTAAATCCGCTTAGGCGTTTTTGAAAGTGGAACAAACATCCATTCTCATAAATTTTCACATTTATGATATTAGTAGGATTATAATATTAGTAAGAGTAATCACTTTTTTTGTGTTATATATATTCTAGAGAGAGCAACACGCCCGTGGAAGAGAGACGCATAGTATTTGTCGGTAGATTAGAAAAGGACATCAACAAAAATGCTTTAAGAGCACAATTTGTTAAATTTGGGCCGGTCACTGAAGTAAGACTGCATTCTAAGGAGGATGGGTTAGTATTGTCTTTTTCGGCGTTGAGTTCTGCGGCTTTTTACGTAATGTGTACTATTTCGGCGGAAAGCGGAAAATGGAGTGTCATGACATATAAACATTTTAATTTCAAATGAAAACATAAATTTTGGTAACTTTAATGAATTATAATTTTAAAATATGAATTTGAAGCATAAAACGGCAAACTTGGTGTGTAAAAGACCAAATTTGAAATGTAAAATTGCGTAAAAGTATAGTAACAAGGGGTTAAAAATCTATAGAAATGCTAAATTAAAATAATTCTATATTACGTATATATTTTACATTTTCTCTAATTTTTCTAGATCACGTTACGGTTTCGTAACATTCCAAAAACCCCGCGACGCGTGGTCGGCGGTCGAAGCCGCCAACACCTTCCCACAATACGATGTTGGTTTTGGAGGCCGTAGAGCTTTCTGTAGGCAAAGTTATGCTGATCTTGGTGAGTTCTTTACATTAACTATATTATTATTTGTTCTTCCTTGTGCTATTAATAAATACTGTTTTTAGTTAGTTTATTATACCATTCATTCGTTTTTTGTGTTCATTGAATGAATGACTTTACACAGCAACACTAGGATTTAGAGATATACTCTTTTTTAAATCAAATGAAATCAGCTTAACGCTGTATCCCGCACACAGCAGGGTAGGCTGGGAGATTTTTGTTCTATAATCTATGTAAACTATATTCGTATTGTATCTTTATGAATTTAATAATGTTATTTTTTACATAATAAGAAATAATTTTATCAATATTAGTACAGCTATGACTGTGTGAAAATTTGTGTTATAGAAATATTGCCTTACACCAAGAAGAAGTATATTTTATAACAAACTATACAAGATAACAATTAATTTAAATTTACATGTTTAATCTATACTATAAAATAATTACAGCAATTAGGGTATCAATATTTTTATATTTCTACTGGAACCTGTTTTTATAATCTTAACACACATTCTAATCAAAATATTATTTTATCTATTTTATTAATATATCAAAGAAAGGTTCTTTAAATAAATGAATATTAAATAATTCTTTTAAATATATATAAAATATATATATCTTATACGGTGTATGTATATATCATGGCATAGTTTAAAATCATCTTATCCTAAAATAGATATTTGTGAGTTCGATTCTCGGAAGAGGAATCACGTGGTGGGCCGTGCCCACCCCAGAATAGTCTGGTGCCTACCCCAGAAATTTTACTAACTAAAAAATTGATCTGAAAATAAAAAAAAAACAAATTTTACACGAACATATCTTTTCAGAGGTAAAGTCCAGGACCCTATAAAATATATACGCTAATGCATTTTAACATGCAATGTTTTGAGAGCGGAGTGGAGAGCAAAAAATAGAGCATTGACTCTTGTCTCTCTGTGTAGTGTTGCTATATATAACAGATAATATACATTAATAATAAATTTAGCTTAGTATATATCTATATACACATGCTTGTAATAATTATATTTCTTATATGAATATCATGGAATATAGTTTTTCAATACAGTCTATCTAGTCTTTTACTTAGTCATAGGTGTCAACTACATACGAGTACACACATTACTTTATAAAAGTTAGTGGCTACTTTTAGGATAACCTTTGCATTTTGCATTTTTTTTTCTTTATAGTCTTAAAATATTTGCATTTAATGTCATTTTGATAGATCTATACATATGTACATATAAAGCATATTTAATGAAGGAATAGGGAAAATAGTTTTTAACTAGATTCCTCTAATAAGCTAATAATTATTTGTAAAAACATATAATGCAAAGAAATTTAAAGACAGTTGTTGGTCAAAAAATAATAATGCACAATTTTTATACATCCCTATAATCTATATAAGTTGATATATATTTTAAGTATATATTTATAAATTGTATAATTTTTAATATTAAACAGATGGTCTGGAAGCGAAATACACGGAAAGCGCTTTCCACGGCCAGCCTACGTTACCAGTGCGACGTAACGACGACATGTCGTTCGAACAAATGCTGTTAGACATAAAAAAGAAGTTAAATAAACGAAAAGGCGACAAAAACCGCGACGACACAGCTTGACGATTACTTTACTGTGTTTTATCTGTGCCTGTCAAAGTCAAGGTGACAGATGTCAACGTCACTGTCGCTGTCAAAATGACAGTTTCATTCGTTGTGCAATCGAAAAGACTTTGTTGTGCTCACAACGTACCTTTAGTGAAATTTTAGTACATTTTTTGTTTCTTTTTCTTTTATGTTTCAGTTTTGTATATAGTAGACTAGTTTCGTACGGTCGTACGTTTTAACGCTACCTCTTATTTCTAACATTTATTGTTTTATGTATAGAGCCTTTTTAATCTGTGAAATATATTGTAGATTATGTAAGATGTATTCATAATATGAATTATGAAGGCTAAAAATTAATAAAATCGACATTTATTATCGCCTATCGTACTTGATTATTTAGGAATAGTTTAATAGAGGCTCTTTATTTGATTTTGTATGTAATTAGTGCTAATTATTTTGTCGTTTGATTATTTTTTTTGCAGTTAATTCTTAATTAAAAAAGTTTTTGGGTATCGACTCTGTTACCGTACTTTTATTATGATTGTTGTAGTTTTGTTTTTTTTTGTAACTTTATCGTATACTATTACGAATTAAATGTAAATATATTTTTAAGAATAACACTAATATTTAGATGTAGGTATAAAATGTATTAATCAATATGTCGGAATTGAATCCACGGATACTTTAAAAAAAACAAAAATTAAAAAATTATGTACTTTATATAGATATTAAAAAAAAAGTTTTGAGAAACAATCTTTTTGATATAAAAAAAAGGGTAGCTAATAAATTAAAAGTGATCAATTGCTTCCGTAAAGTTAGTGCCAAATTACGTTCTGTTCCTAATTTCTTTTATACGAGCATTTTAAAATAACTGGGGGTAAGCTTTAATTTAATATGAAAACGCTATTTTTGCTTAATATGCCGAACTCAAGAAAAAACTTAGCCGTAGCAAATATCACGTCATAGACTGTGATTTTTTACCTATATTAAAAAAAGGACTGTCAAAACATCTTTTGGAACCAATTTAGAATTAGATTTTCTATATCAATATGAAGCCAAGGTCCTATCCTATATTATATATACATAAATATAAAAAGATATACATAATATAATTATGTCAATTAGTGTTGCCATTACCCTAACACTGCTTGCTTAAAAGACTGCTTACAACAGACTGTTAATATATTTACAGCTTTCCGAAGGGATTTGTTGCGATGTTTTATATGTAAAATGAAAAAAAAAATGTAGATATATTTTTATACTACCCCCTTAAATGTTTGATATCGAAATTAATTGTAAAATATATATAATTAATTTAAAAAAATATATCTCTTTTCTTGCAGCGTTATCATTACTATTATTATGTAAGTAAATGCGAAAATGGAATTGCTCTAAAAATATATATTTTTTTAATACCAATATCATACTGTCTGTCACATTGACAAATCGTCGGTCCCTACGAATAAACAGACATGCCTAAAGAGTTTACAAAACTATGGAATAAAGCTTCATCTTGCTCTTAAAAAAACATTGGAAATTAAATATTAAATATTTTCATTTCTTACCTCTCGTAAAGAGGTAAAGCGCGGCATGAAGATCCGCACACAACTTGCGATGTTTCTGGAGAATCCGGTGGAAAGTAGGGAACGTAGTGTTGTAACACTAGATGGTTTCCCTTGCAGTGTGCGGTATAGAGCGTGAAGCTAAAATAAACAAATGTGTAGTATATACTATATATTTATAATTTTCTTTATTTTTTTAAGAGCAAGATGAACCTTTATTCCATTCTGCCGTAAACCTTCTCTTTTAACACGTCCGTTTATACGCTTTGACCGTCGATTTATACGATATGTAATTTGTGCGTTAGTTTTTTAATAAAAAAAAAGAAAACCTAGTCAATGTAACTAGATGATATTGTGTTTTCTCGTTGTGATGATATTTATTTTTACGTTTAGTTTTAAGTATATTTAAATATGATTTTAAGTTTTGAAATTTTAAACCCCAATGTATCAAGTATGGCTGAGATTTTTCAGTTTTAACGCTTAATATGCTTAACGTTTACTTTTCAATATCAAAAATGCAAAAAAAAACCTTTTTGGGGGACAAACGTTAAACAACAAAAAAATAGTTGTCTCTGTCAAATCATACGACTGGGAAAGAGATAGCAATACTTTTGTATATAAAAATAATAACTGAATTACATAACATAATACTCGAAAAAAATACTTTAAAAGTAGGTTAAAAATACTTGTTTGTGCTTAAATTGCAAATATCTTTCGTCTCTTTTTCTCATCCTACAAAAGACAGAGACAGTATGAAAATACGTTTTCTTAAGAATATTTGTTTTTAAGCAAAAATTATGTGAACATTCTTAATGGAATTGATTTCTTTAATAGGAATTTTGTAAATAATGTAATGGAGAAATGATACTTGATGTATTTGTATATAAAGTTTATAGTTCCTTGACTTTGGGTCGTTTTGGAACTATGGCTTTAGTATTATACGGTGCATTATGATGATGGAGAATGTTTTATACGTAATGTTGTTGAGAAATAAAGTATTTTGATCAGATTTTGCTTTGTTTTATTTTTTAAGATGTATTTATTGTCCTTATCTGAACTCTAAACTGTCATTATTTAGCAATAAATTTTACTCACTTTAATTTCCACATCCCATTATTCTCAATGAAATATCTAAATTTCACCATAAACGAAATATCTAAATTTCATTATAAACGAAATATCTAAATTTCAAATACATATATTATTAAATTTGCTTGAGAACCCCATATATGTGCATTTTGAGATCTGAAGCAAATAGAAATAAAGGCTTTTGTTTAGGTTTGGTGAAATTGATGGTGATGTTAATGGTGTATGCAGATAATGTATCTTTCAAACACTGTTTTAAGTCTAATTGGGATTATTAGGATTAAATTTACAAATAATATGCAAACAAATTTTAATCTCTTAAAATATAATTTTAGCTTAAAAATTGTCTTATTTTGCTTAAAGCGCCATCTGTGGTTCTAACTGAACTACATTTCAAAGTTTGCCACTGCACAACAGATGGCACTTAATAAAAAAGAACAATAACACAGAGTCCAGTCGTGGCGCAGGGGCACTAAGTGTGCCTTTAAATCAAAAGATTGTGGGATTCCCACTCGAGGAAATGAAATATTTATTTACATTTATAAATATTTGTTTAATTTCTTCGCTCTGGTGTCGAGGGAAAAGCGCGGCGTTGAGTTCCGCCACTCAACACGCAATGCCTCCAGAAATTGGCGGAAAGTGGGGAAAGGAGTGTCTTAACACTAGGTTCCCTTTGCCTACCCTTCTGTGTCCGGGATACAGTACAGTAATAATAGTAATAAAACAATATTTATAAATTTATATTGAAATATTTTAAATTTTATATTATTATAAGATTTATAAAAACAATTAAAAAAATTCATAGTTTAATGGTTATAAATGTGTTTATTAAGGGTTCTACAAAATATAAAGAGTAGTTTATTCTATTCAACACTAGATGGCACAGGTCTTTAAATAAAATTTATTTGAAATGCTCCATTACGTTTACGTTTCAGGCATTAAATTAACACATAAGATATATAAATATTAATTTGTTAAGAACAATTTTTATTATTATAATTTACTATAAAATAAATAACAGTCAGACATATTGTCTAACTCAATAGTTAAGTATTTCAAAGCTAAAATAATAAAAAAACACACACACAAAATTTAAATTAAAAATGACTCCAAAAGTAATTGAACGGTCAAACAAAAAAAAGCAGCCAACCAAGTTATTTAGACGTAACCCGCCCTTGGATTCCTACAAGGGCAATTATAAGGGCAAATTAGTCATTAGCAAGCATCAACGCTCGGAAGTGCTTGGAAGTTCAGTACTAACATGAATTTATTATCGAAGTTATGGTTATATTGCTTGGATGGTATACATTGCTGGTTCCCTGGAAGAACGTTTTATTTAATATTTTAAGCAACTTCACGCTATATCCTGCATATCGGGGTAGGCAGGAGTGGTAAGACACTCCGTTGCCCAAAGTTGATCATTAGTGTTTGTAATTTTCATTATTTGGCTAGAGTATGACGGCTTCAAGTAAAACAAAATATAATTGACATTGACGAACTAAAACATTATTTTTCACATTTGTTTTAATAGAATTTACAAAAAGATTTTTAATTATTTTCAACCACTTTTATAAAGTGTTATTCCACACTTAGGAAAGAAAAATACTTATTTAGAAAACGTATAAAAAATTTGAACGTAGCGGGTCTCGAACCCGCGCCTGCTGGAAACCGACTAAGTAAGATTTTTAATTATTTCTATACATATATATATATATATATATATATATATATATATATATATATCAAAGCCTATGTTTAATTAATACGATTAATTAAGAATCGCTTATAATATCTTTTTTTATTATTTTATATTTCATATAAAGGTGATTTCGTTAGCGTGGTAAAATAAAAATAACTTGTTGAGTTGAGTTGTGCCAAGGGCAACTTCAATCGTAAGTACCTATAAGTGTCTATTGTCATTTCGATAAATTAATCCAATTAAAATAATTATGTCTTAATGTTGTATTAAAGTAATTTTTATCCAATTAAAATAATTAATTCAATAAAAATATATCTACACAAAAATAATTATTCAATTCGAATTAAGAGTTCTTGAGATTAACGCGTTTAACCAAACACAATACAGCTTTATATATTAGTATAGAAGCAACAAGCAATGTATTTCACCCAAAATTCAAGTTACGTTCATAATAAATTTCGAGTAGGAGTATTCCACACCGCCCGAGGGCTAAAGGGTGAATGGTAGGGCGAAGACACATTTCCGTATCCGTTTATTGTTATTTGGAAGCTCTTGCTAATATTTCAATTACACTTTACCACTTTTAATTTACATTTTCAGTATTTCTTGTTAGGAAATATGTGGAGGCAATCAGAAAATATTTGAATGCGATGATTTTGAGTTTAAATCCTATTCATTTTCTGCTTCACGCTGTATCCCGATTATGGCAGGCCAGAGAGAGAGAGAGAGAGATAGAGAATTTAGTGTCAGGACACTGCGTGCTCCGCTTAACGCAAATTTTTTTAGACATTGCCTATTAAGTGGCTTATCGCTGAGTTTTCTTTGGCTACAGCGGAAAAAAACAAAATTAATTCCATCGAATAGGGATTGAACCCCCATCCACCGAGTTTACAGTCCGAAGCTTCCCCACTGGGCCACTATAGATAGAAGAAGAGAAGAGGGAAAGAAAGAAGGAAAATAAGTAAATAACTTCATATTGCCTTACTTAAATATTTAACACAAATCATCCTTGTTTTTAATAGAGCTAAAATCTATTAAAAATCATAAAAATGATTTGATATAAGAAAGAGAAGCTTAGTTCAATACTGATGACTGACAGAATTTATTTATATCGTCGGCTTATAGTGTGAATCCGCTTATACCTTCCAAACAAATTCTCAGGAGTGACAATTTTTTTTTATAAACTATGAGTAAAACTATATGTATTGTCAAAAGATTTTTGTTGATTTGTATGATATAAAATCCTCTATATGATATAAAATAAAGGTCAAGCCGGCAATATGTTTTGTTTATTCACTTTTAGTAATACGACATCGCAGTGGATTGTGTGACTGACTCGAGATGGTTGTGGGTTCGATCCGTACTCCAGGGAACGATTATAATCAGCTTCACGCTGTATCCCGCACAGCAGGGTAGGCAGAGGGAGTCTTAAGACACTCTGTTCTCCACTTTCCGCCGAGTTCTGGAGGCATTGCGTGATAAGTGGTGGAACTCAACGCCGCGCTTTCCCTTTGACACCAGAGCGCAAAAATGAAAATATAAATGTAAATAAATATTTCATCTCGTCGAGTGGGTATCGAAACCACAAACAGTCGATTTCACAGTCGCACTTTGTGCCTCTTTGCCACGACTGGCCTCTAGATGACATATTGTACCTTTTGGGCACGATTATGTTGATTTGTAACAATAGAATTATGTAATAAAATATAAGGAATTACTTGTAATAAATGTATTTTTATGAATTTCAATAGTTATACGTAGCTTATTTGATAATAGAAATATAATATTCATCGAACTGCTCTGATGATGGAGCCAGGTCCGGAATATGGTCCATGGTCTGTAGCTCGGCATTAGGTCTCTAATATCTGTGAAATGGACAGAAACTTGACAACGGAGAAATTTAACACTATTTTTTTAGTCCTTAAAAAGTGGGATGATTAAAGAAGAAAGATTTGTTATATTTATTTGTTTTTAAATAATTCGATATGTACGTATAATTATAGTTAAATATAGTTTTACTCATATAAGTGTTTGGTGACTCGAATGAGTTTATAATTGCACCTTGAATTTGATATTACTCTATAATAATTTAATAATTAAATAAATAAATAAGATATAAAAAGATCAGTCATAATTAGGGAATCATATATCTTGTATGAGAAATATATTTTTGCATGATTGGATCGGATCGATAATTACAATGCTATCGTTGTTTCTCATATATAGAAATATTTTTAACACATTGATATTGACCTGAGAATGAACCTTGACTGGCATTATAGTGTGGATCCTTCCTAACTTTAGCTATTGTTAAGATTTTCTGGGAAAAACAGACTGACAGTTCCACTATTTAATATAAATAAGCGAAAAGTAAACAACGACTTAAAAAACATATTTAAGTATATTTACAAACCACACGCTTATATTTACAAATAAAATGAAAAAAAAACAAGCGATCGTGGTGGTGGTGGTGGTTGTATATCAAATTATATAAATAATATAGCTAAGATAGCTATCGATAGTTAATTTATTTTATTGAAAAGTTCTATAATTTTCTTGAAATCTAAAAAAATAAGTAAAAATCATATGTTATGTGACCTATAAAGGTTTTTACGTGATAGTTGATTCAACATTACCGTTGAAATTAGGCGAAAAGAGAGAAACGAAGTGTCTGAGCACTAGGTTTTCTTTATCTACACTGCTATTTGCCGCAAATTTTATCTCATGTGACTTCTAAAAATTAAAAAGAAATGGTGTTGTGTCTTCCAATTAACAGTGTTTTCAAGAAATACAAGAGATCTTGACTCCACTAGATGTAGAAAATGCCAAAGTTCGTTATGCGATTTTCATTACTACTTACTATTTTCGAGATGTTATCTGTTGAGTGACGGAACTCAACGCTGCGCTTTGTCTACCTGAGCGAGGAATTAAAAATAGTTTTAAATATAATTGTCGGAGGTGCTTAGTTTAAAATGGAGAATTGTAACATTTTAATATAGTACTAACATTCAAACTCAAAAACACAACGTTGAATACTTTAACAAAAAAAAACTCGAACAAATCTAATACCAGTTAAACGCTAATCGACGTCCCTGAGTGCCAATAAGCTACAAACACATACCTACTCAACTAAACTAATTCAAATACCCACATACATTAACTAACTATATAATCAAAATACGTATAGCTATACGTGCGTGCAATTTTACCTTGAGTAACCTTTAATTGCGTTAAAGATTTGGGTAACAGTCCTTACTTTTGACGATCGATTGCTTCCACAAATTCTATATGCTATGAAAAATCCCTTAACACTCTGGGCTTAGGGGTGAAATTTGTTTATAGGGGTGTTTTGCGAGAGAGGGATGGAAAATTGGGCCGGTTGATGTTATAGGGGGTGGCGCTATAACAGCGACGCCCCTAAACTAAGGGAAGATGCCAGTTATTCCACCGAAGTGGCTCAAAACGCATGTCGGTCAAAACATTGTATATACTGTTACGAATATATTCTACAAATCTAATATTGTGTAATTAGCTTTGTTTTTGTGTTGTTTATTGTTTGTGATACAGGATGATTTTTGTTTGAGAGGTGAGTTTATTTAATGTAACTTTTAAAAAAAATTTTTTTGTTAATTTTTGTAAAGTCAATGGAATGACGACCTAATGCCAGTTGTGCCAGATTTTCTTAGTAATTTTTGAGTAGTTGGACTTTTGTAAAATGACGTCAAACGGCTGCGGTACTATTGTATGATATGATTGAGTTGTAAATTTTAAATGTTAACATGGGTTAGTTAAAATGTATGCAACAACTTATAGAATCAAGTTTAAATCCAAGCACAGGTTGATACGAAAAATAAATCTTACTTTATTATTATTATTGTTGAGTCCTACTCATCTCGCAATGTCACGAAAATTTGGCCGAAAGTAAAGAACAGAGTGTTTTAACACTATGCTTCTTCTTCCTGCCGTAAAAAAGCACGGAGCAGTAGTATGGTATGGTATGGTTCTTTGATTATGGTGTTCCGAGCGTGCCAGTACATATCACCCCAATGTCACGTTGTGTGGAGAAAACACGAAGGAGGTTGTACGGTAAAAAGCATACTTAAGTTACCTATACGGAAAAATCAAGTTTGTCATCACTACAATTTGATTTCCACCTATTTCGTAGACAGTGTTTATTAAAAAGCGAATATAATATGTTATGTATTTAATAGAAAAAATACATTTGTAAAGCCAACGCCGCTACGTCCGCTTCAATTTATTGTTATATCATAGCCACATTTTACTAAACCTAAATTAATAATTTGTCTACATGTTACTCTTGTGTGTAAGTTACATTATTGTAAAGTTTCATCCAAATTCGTTCAGTAGTTTTTGCGTGTGGAACAAGCATCCATCCTCACAAACTATCATATTTATAATATCTTACTAATATTATAAATATGAAAGTTAGTGGGGACATGTTTCACATGCGAGATGTCTGTGAAGGAAAACAAGATTGACTTTTTGTTTTAAATTTACTATATTTTTTTAGTTAAAAATTTATTTATTTTAAAACTTATATATTTTGATATATGAAATGGAGAAGAAATGTCGTTGAACGTTTGTAACACGTACCTACGTTTAGAAATTTAGTATAAATCACCTACTGTGATTTTTTATATTCTGTAAAGAGATGTCTTTGTACTTAAAGACTTTGAACAAAATCTTTCGAAAATCTTCGACTTCGCCTCCGTGGTCGAATGGAAGTAATTTTGTGTATGACACATGTCATTCTAAGTGTTACATATAAACTATAGAGTATTCCTCGATAAATGGACTATTTAGCCCTTTTTTTTAAATGTTTTAACCAGTTTTTGCAATTAGAGCGTTCAACCAAATACTTCCGCTTTATAATATTAAATTTAATATAAATTTTAACACGATTCAACAACATACTAACATGTCGTGTTAATGATATCCATCAAATGGTTTTAGGTTTTGAATTTTATACACCTAGGCAATTATTTATAATGAGAATATTGGAAAAATATATAAATATGTATTCCAAAATAGACGTTCTAAGTAATTTTATATTATGTCAAAGATTTACGAAATGATTCAATAGAAAGCCTCCTGAAAATGATTCAATAAGAAATTTCTTTACAAATTTGATAAATATCTATATTTCTTTAAAATTTTCAATGTGTTATTCCATACTAAGAATAAATATTAAAAAAATATTTAGAAAAAGCCTAGCGGGACTTGAGCGACGCGACCTTAAGTTTTTTTGCTTCACGTTGTATCCCGCGTATAGCACGATAGGCAGAGAGAATTTGGGAACCTAGTGTACTGTACTATACTTCGTTCCCATTAAGACACTTTCATTTCCCTCTTTTGCGTATGTAAGTCCCGATACGTTATAATTCTGCGAGTTGATTTTTAACAATAAATACCTATATTTCCACTTTCATTCTAAAATTGCCTAATATAACTTGCCGTTTATGAAAAACAGAATATGAAACATTTTGCATTGTGATGAGAAGAAAATGATTTTATTTTTTCTCGAAATTTAAAAAGAGGTACATATATAAATTGTACCTAATTAATATTTTTAATAATTTAGTAGGTACATATATTATGTTTTGGTTACAAAAGAGGCAATTGTAGATACTTTTCATTGTATATTTATTATGTGTTAACAATTTGTTTATAATCTGTGTTGTATTTAACGGAACTAAATTGATAACAAAATGTAATTGTTGAAGTTAAACAAAAAATATTACTTGATTTTTATAAATAAAAAAAGATTATTCTTATATAAATTTCTAACAATAATATAGATACAATCTATAAAAAAAAAATTATAGACATTTACACACATATTTAAAATTATCGTATCCGCGGGCTAAAGTTAGTATGACACCGGACCACCCCTAAAAAACGCCCTTAGGCCTCGAACTGTCATTCCTCCCTTATCATTTGAAACATACGTTATTCGTGTAATTAACTAATTTGAATACATTTATTAATTAATATCGTTTTGTTTTGATGAACCTTAAATTAATTTAATTTACGCTATTTTTCTTTGACAGGCTGTGGTTATTTGATAAAATTGATATTTATTTGATTTTTTTACTTTGAATATATTCGCAAATTTACGTTTGCTTGTCTGTTTGTTATTTTCTAATGAATTAATAAGAAATCTATCTTCTTTTAGGGAAGTAAAATATATATTTGTAAATATATCAAAAATAATATATTTTATTGATAAATATTGTATCTATATTTATTATACTATATGCCACTATGTTATATCATAGTAGAGTCTATGGAAGATAAATTATTGTATATAAATAAAACAAAGCCAAGAAATTGACTTATAGATATATAGAGTTAAAAATAAAAAAAAAATATTTATTTTTACATATTGAAGATATTAGAGAGCAGAGAAAGTGAAAGAGAGAATATTTCAGCTGCTCAAATGGCTATCAAAAAGGAAATTACTAAAGTAATCCTTTAAATCTTTTTATTACCATAACATTGACTTAATTACCCGGGCTTTTAACATTGACCCGTTACATTGTAAAATTATATAAAATATATTTTAAGTGTTATGTGGCAGTTGTATAGCATTTGACTGTAATACGATGTACGATGTGTGTAATACGATGGTTGTGGGTTCGATTTTACTTGTGGGACTGATTATATTTAAATTAAATAATTAATCGGCATCACGCTGTATCCCGCACACAGCAGGGTAGGCAGAATGAACCAAGTGTTAAGACATTCCATTTGCCATTTTCCGCCTTGCCTCGAAACCAGAGAAGAATTGAAAATTTAAATAAATATATCATTTCCTCGATCGGGGATTGAACCCACGACCAGTCGATTTTACAGTAACATTTTTTTGCTTTTTTTTACAGTCTCACTGTTCTATATTTAAATTATTTTTATATCACCCCTCTTTTGTGACAGTGCGGTGTTGAGTTCTGTCGATCAACGTAGATCTTTTTGTAAAATGGGCGGAATATGAGAAATAGTGGCAACACTAATTTCGCTTTGCCAACCTGGTTATGGATGCTGCTTTACTTTTGCATTTGTAGTATTACATAAAATCACACCGATATTTATTACAATATAATGAATAAAGTATAGTTCTTATATTAACATATCTATAATTGCAGGAACAATTATTTAAAAACATTTTAATTTTGATATAAGGGCCACTGTTATGTTATTTACATTCTTTATACAACCAATTTTTCTCCGGACTGCAAGGTAGGCAGAGTGTCAGCCAGCCCGTTCTCCACTTTCTGACGGCATCGGAGATACTGATGGAATTCAACGTCGCGCTGCATTCTTGCAGAGCTTGTATAAAAATAATTTATTATTTCCCGAATGGGAATCGAACCCACAACCGATGCGTTAACAGTCGCACATTACCCCACTACGACTCGAAGGCCTCAAAAATAATATATAAATTTACATTTCCTCAATATTATAATGAATTACATTACAGTGTAGGAGGCGGTAAAATTAGCATGCAAAGGGTTGCGGCGTTGTAAACTTTACGAGCTAGATACTATCTAAGTGACCATCTGCCATTAGAGCAATCTTGTTAACTCACTAGCTTTCAACTCTGACTTTGTTTTTTATTGTTTTTATATGTAAATTCGTATAAATTAAGAATTTTGTGTGTTACAGACGCTTGTTTTGATGGCTGTGGGTTCATTTTTTTTAGGTAAATTTAAGTTAAAATATTGTGCGCTTTTCTTATATTATTAGATGGGTTCTGTGCGCATGAAATAAGAAATAAGTGTTTTAGCAATGTCATCACTGTTCACATAGGTCTATTTTTACCTTCATCCGTTGAGTGAACAGTACAAGATAAATATAATTTTTATTAATGACAAAAAAGATTATTTTTAATTTTAATTTTTTATTTTATTTATTTAGAGATGTTGCCTGATAGTGCTTAGTGAAACACTTTTTAGATTAGATCGTATGATATAGACTACAGTCTATTAAAAATAATTATTTTCTCCATATAACCTTTATTATAAAACAGATTTATGTCTACAATAAACTATTGAATTTTCGATATATTACATATTTACAACAATAATAATTTACAAAACAGGATAGTATTGAAAAGTTAAAACGTTAGTTAGCTTTGTTATGCAAATAGCTCATAAAATCGTTGACTTTAATAGTCTTCACGTTCAAATTTCCTTTTAAAATTTTACATTTAAATAGTATGTAAATATACTGAAAGGCCGTCGGTACAACGACACAGTGCGACGGTTGCGGGTGCACTGTACTTAGTGGAATCAATGGTTTTCAAATCTTTGCTCTGGGAACAAGACAAATCGTAAAGTTGAATATGGCCACTTAACACGCAATGAAAAAAAAATTGAACGAAAAGTAAGAAACGAAATCTTTACCCGCTGCTACCCTGTTATATGCGAAATACAGCGTGAAGCTAAAAAAGAATGAATTAAATATACTGAAGAAAATAATATTCGAATGCTGAGCGAAGCGAAACTTTTACTGATCAAAAGTGTGTATGTGGCCTTTGGAAATAAATATATGTTTTAGAAAATTTATTAAGATTTCACTGTAGATTTGAACCTACACCTCTTGGATGCCATCCTGTATTTTTGGTTCTTTATGCGATATAAAAATAGCACAAATAAGAAAGATTCTTATTTTCTTATTTTCACTATAAAATATATAAAATATTTATTATTATAAAATATTTATTTCAACAGTTTCAATTTTACTTTGTCATTCTTTTTTATCTATGACAAAAACTTGACATGCGGCAAATGTTTATTATTTTTTTTAATCAAAAAACTAATCTATGGAATATTTTTAAAACTCAATACAAAATGTATAAATTATAACAATAGATACAAAGAAACCAATTAACTAAAAAATGGCTCTTCACCTATCAAATTACACATATCTCTCCCACACTAAAACATATTTTGACACTTAAAAAGCCACAAAAATTAAAAATTATAAAAAAATCGATTAGAAAGGACGAAAAACGTAATCGAGCGTCAGAATCGATTTATACATAGAAAGTATCGATTACATTATCGCTCGAAAGCACACACACCTGGGGTGATGAGGATTTACCATATCTTATTTCGTCGGTTAAGTCGTGATTTGTTTGTATAAACAATTAATTCTTACAAATGAATTGGTTAATTATTTGTTAGTTTAATTATTTATAAATAAATCTTTGTGTCAATTGCTACAATCTACGAATTGAACGACGTATATGTTAACTATGATAATAAAAAAATACCTCGTTCTCTTAATATTGTGACACTTGATTTGAAAAATGGAAGGAAGGAATAGATACGAGTCCCGCTACGTTTAGAATTTTTATGTTTCTCAAATATTGTTCTAACAAGAAATGTAGGACATAAACAATATGACTTTTACTTTTAAATTACTTGCAATCATTATAATAAACTTGACAATTTTTCCACATAGGTACTCAGGAGTGCAGACAAATGGGACCCTAATGACAAGAAACTCTGTTCCCCATTTTCTGCCTAATTTTATATATATATATATATATATATGAAAATAATTTAAATATATTCAGTCTTTTGAGTTGGTATCGAACCCACAACCATTTTGTTTACATTCAGACGCTACCCCACCACGCCACAACCGTCTCTACAATCATCATAACCAATAACATACAAACATAACAAATACATATAAAGCACAATTTCACTATAAATAAAATTTTTGCAATAGATAAATAAAATGTCCATTGGAAATTCAAACACGTGTTTAAAATACCAAAAGTGGCAATCAAACGGCCGATTCCCGTTGAAAGGCCACTCCAACCGATATTATAGCGTTGCGTATCAAATAGTCATCGGTAGGTATGAATTACAACTGTAGATACCTATTACATTAATGTATATACCAACAGTGGACTGCCTTTTACAGTTACATCGATTTGTTGAAGTTCTGTGGTTATCGATGTTTTTTTTTGATAAATAATGCCTCTAGAACAGGGGTTCCCAACCTTTTCTTGATCAAGGACCGCTTTTATATCATTCTTGGTAGCAGGGACCACTATGTATGTAGGTATAGTAAAAAATAAGTGTAATAATTAAACAAAAACTTCGCCTTACCATCCTCAGTCATATAATTAAAATCGTTCGCGGACCATTTTTAGGCATCTGCGGACCACTGGCTGGGAACCACTGCTCTAGAAGTTGTCGTGGCACAGCGGTACAGCGTAGCTGACAATGTGATAATTGTGGGTCTGATTCCCACTCGCGGTAACAAGACAAAGTGTAGCATTGAGGTTTTCAATATTGGGCGGAATTGAGGCCGTTAGCGGTGCAGGGGCACAAAAGTGTGACTATGAACACAACAGGTTGTAGATTCGATTCCCTATCGAGGAAATCAAATATTTAATGTTTTCATTTCCCATTCACTCTGGTATCGAGTCAAATCGCGGCGTCGAGTTTCATCACTCGACGGGTAATGCCTCCAGAATTTGGTGGAAAGTTGGGAACGGAGGTGTCTTAGAATTAGGTTCATAGGGCTCTCTCTCTCTCACACAGGATACAGCGTGAAGCTAAACAAAGTGGAACACAATTTGTGCCTTAATAGTAGATTTCCTTTGCCTTGCGGGGTTGCAATGTGCGGGATACAGCGTGAAGCCTCTATAATGTCACGTTAATCACTTTGATAAAAAGGGTAGGTTTTTCTGTATTTAAAATAAACAGATCAAGAACACAAGACGAAATATCTCATAAATGTTAAGTAAATAGCTCTTAAAATTCTTAATCTTAAGAGAAATATTTTCCTAAGTAAGTTCTTTTGCGGTAAGACAGGTATCTTGGTATAGAATTTACGGAAATTCACTTCTTTCCTAAACTCTTTCAAGAATGTTATAAATAATACCTATCTCTTATTTATCTTATTTCGTTTCGTCTTAAGCAAAAACACATTTGGAACAGTAAAGCAGTTTTACTGAATGCATTGGCTATGGGTTTAATGTTTATTTATTTCGTTTATCTAAATAAAGCACAGCAATGGCTTAATTGGGCTTAAACCTAGTGATAACACGCTACGTGACGAAGTGATAAAACACTTCCTTTCCTCACTTTCCGCCGAATTCTTTAGGTATTACGTTTTGAGCGGCGGAACTCAACGCTACAACATACATGTACATAAATCAAAAGTTTTGAAGCCACTTTAAGCTACTAAGGTCTCCCACATACAGTTGAGTAGCCAGAGAGAACCTACTAGACTTCCCTACTTTCCACCTAAACAGTGTTAACTGACGAAACTCAACGCCACACATGAAAATAAATAAATAAAATAATAATCAAACTTATATAATATCTGTATTCCAAAGCATAGACTAGAATGCTTGTCATTATCATAAATCATAGACATTTGTTTTCTTTTCTTATTATACAGCGATACGAGTTTCCCGCCGCCTAATATTCTCTCGAGTATCACATATTTTTACGTTTATTTTTAACAACTACTAAAGATAAGAATGTTACTTTAAAATAGAAATAGAATTTGTTATGATATTATCATTTTTGCTCCTTTGTGAACAATATTATTTTTCCTTCAAATGTATTATATTAGCAATGAAGTTGAAAATATTTTTAAATGTAGCCGCTTCTTTGGTTAGACAACGAAGTCTGGTATTGGTAAATATATCATGTAAACGTAACAAGAGCCAGGAATGTAGTAAAAGAGTGAGTGATTTCTGTCTACTGTTAAAAGTTTGAGAAATGCTTAAATACAAATAATAATAATAGATATCATAAATGTTTAAATTACAATTTTGTAATGAAAATAATATACAAAAAAAAAATCATGACGCTACGACAGATATACAAAAATCCAATTTCTAGCAGATATGTAGCTGAGCTACTCAATTATCCACATCAAGCGTAGTATAACCAAACAACAAATTCCTAGAACATATCACGAAATAGGATTATAAACGTAAATTCTATATACTAACAACAAAGTTTATTATCCGATTTGAAAAATAATAAGAATATAAAGCAGAAATACAAATAAGCAAGATCAGTATAAACGATAGGGTAGCCATCTCGAGACGTTTGACTGATATATAATTCAAAATCTTAAGTGCGTTATTGTTCTTAGCCCTATTTGGGATGTCCCGCGGGCGTAGATTATATTAAGAGGGTCCTGGTCCCCAGTAGTGAATAAGTAAATGGATATTTAGTGGAAATCTTTGGGAGTTTTTAATGGATCCTGTAAGAATTTTGTGGGATCAGATTAATGTCATATTGACGCCGTTGCAGTGAAGGTGGAAATTTTATTATATCGATTGCTGTGATATTTGTGTTTACGTTCTAGTTATGAGGAGAGGTAATCTTGTTAATATAAAAAAAATTAAACTAAAACTAAACTAGCTTTACGCTTTATCCCTAGCGAGGTAGTTAGAGAGAACGGAGCGCTAAACGCTACGGTCTCTACATACGTCTTTCGCCTGGTCCACTATCAACAACCTCTTGATACATGCCCTCCGTGGGTTCTCATGCTTTTTACTCCCTACCTCTAACTCTCTTACCATCCATTTTTCCATCATAAAAAAAGCTTATTAATAGACTACTACTACTTCCTATAGATATAATTAAATACAGGAAAAATTTAGAGATAAGTAATGTATTAATTACCTTTTAAATCAACCATACAGTTTCAAAACGAATAGCAAAAAATTTACTAAATGTTATGAGCGTTGCACCAACTACAATACCAACTATAAAAGCACCAGTTTTAACTAAAATATATATTATTTTTGAATATCTTGATTATATTTATATAAAAATATATTATAGATATGGCCACCTAAATTCCATTTTTTTTTCCAAGGTTCTAGAACGATGTGCTGAAAATCAAAATGGATTCCCCTGTGTCATCTCAAGACAACGACATCGAGGTCAACGTTGTTTCCGGTGCTAGTAGCCCTGACATAACCTCATCACCATCTCGAGACCAAAAGAGTCCCTTCTACGATTTAAAGAAGGATAAAGAAGAAAAGGCTACAGGAAGTGCCCCATACACCAGTTTTTCAATCAGCTCCATACTAAATCGGTCTGAGCCGAGAAGAGAGAATGTGTTGGAGGCAGCTCTTGCAGCTAATCATTTCGGAGCAAACGATGCTATGTTATCCAGGTATGTAAATGAAATATTGTAGAAATTATAAAGAATGATTTGTAATTTTCTTGTAAATTAACCAATAATTTATTTTACAATTTTAATTTCATTAATTTTATAGAGTAGTACTAATATATTTTTCACATATTTTGACAGTTGGTTATCTAAAAAATTAACAAGTCTTTCTCGATTTTTTTTCTCATTTAGTGAAATTATCTGCTTATTGGTTGGTCTTGACGTCGCAGAATGGCTAAAATAACAGATCAGTTTTTGAATCGATAACTAGATAATTTGAGTCTTTCAGATGATAAAGTCAAATTTTCAACTGTGCGTATATGATATGGATCGTAAAGTACAGGTTAAAATAAACAAATTAAATATATATGGAAATAAATGAATAATTACCTCAATTTCATTGTTTTATACAGCAATAAAGATTTAAATGTGGACATGAATATTTAAATAATACCATTTTTAATCGGATTAGTGACCGTCGTACTTAACATTGTGCGGTACACTCAAATCGTAATTTAAAATTTAATTGTAAATCAAATAAATGTTTTATTAATTGCATTGATTTCTATATAAGGCCATCGTGGTGCAATATCAACAACGTTTGACTGTTAGTGAGGTGTGGGTTCGATAACTACTCGGGAAGAATGAATTATTTTACACTTTAATGTTCTGGCAGCTCAAAAAACGGCGTTAAGTTCCACCAAATCGCAGTTTCCCTAAAATAGGCGGAAACGGATAACGGATAGTCTTGACACTGCTACACATGTTTAGGATACAACGACAAAATAGCTAATAATTGAAATATTCTAAAAACATTTATTTTAAAGTCAACGATTATCCTTCCATATAGATCCGGTTTACAACACACAATGTCATATAAGCAAAAGCATTTGCCAGATAAGCAAAAAGTAAATATTGAGAGAGTCGCCCCGCAAATTATTTTTTTTGTATAAACATATAATATATCTATACACACATACAATAATATACATATAATATTAATAATAATCAAAGGAAATGATAGATTTTGAAATTACATATTTTCTTATATAACACAAGTAAACCCAAAGCTACGGGCTGGTAATTAATACGATACCGATTAGATTCGAACGCTATATAATTGCTTGGATGAATCTACCGAACTAATTGCCATGGACCGAGCCAGCCAGCTTCAAAGCGTCTTGCGATGATCAAATGCGGCCCGTTTACTCTGGTTAATGTGAACTAGTTGGAAAATATTTTATACATATATATATTTTATTTTATATATATTAATTTCATTTATTTAATTTTCCCCGGAAAGACAGTGCGGCGTTGAGTTCCGCCACTCAATACGTAACGTTTGGAAGATAAAAAAACATTTTTCTTTAATATAAGCTGAAAATTTTCACGTTCATTCGTTAGGAAGCCTTCCATAAGTAATTTTTTTTACCGCTCTAGCTAGGCAAAGTGTCTTTAAGTGATGGAAAAGTTGGAAACTTAATGATTTGTCATTAAGTGTAAGTATTTACATGTTTGAATAAATCAGCTTTACGCTGTATCCCGCGTGCAGCAGGGTGGGCAGAGGGAACCTAGTGTTAAGACACTCCGTTCCCAACTTTCTGCCGAATTCTGTTGAGTGGCAGAACTCAACGCCGCGCTTTGCCTCGACACCAGAGTGAAGAAATGGAAATAGAAATTTAAGTAAATATTTCATCTCCTCGAGTGGGGATCGAACTCACAACCAGCCGGTTTTACAGTCACACTTTGTGTCGCTACGCCACGACTGGCCCCCTTTATTTTATATTTATTTTATATTATTTACATTTTTTTTGAATATTCTAATAAAATGTGAAAGCAAACACATTTTTTTTAACGGTTAAGACGTTTTCGAATAGGCGCGGGTTTAAGTTGCGTTAACGTTACAAAATATTTCACATTTTTTTAGCTTCACGCTGTATTCGTACATAGCAGATTAACCAGAGAGGATCCAGGGAACCAAGTGTAAGGACACTCCGTTTCCCATTAAGACATTCCGTTCACTACTTTCCGGCGAATTTTCGAAGCATAGCGTGTGGAGCGGCGGTACTCAACGCCGCACACTACCTAATCTACACATTTATTAAAATATATCAACAAATCAAAATCTTTCCCCCGATTTAATATACATTTAATAGCAAGTAACCAGCAGTGCACTTATACAAGCTGCTATCCCATTCAAACTGGGCGGATCGATTTGGTAGATTAAACCCATAGCGGCCACGACGGTCGGGCGATCATGATCCGACGGTCTACCACCACTACTTTACAACTAATTTAAACTCCCCCCAACAAGTATTGGTTGTTTAAGTTGAAATTTTAATATGAAAATACGTTTGATCTTGTTTAAAGGCTGTTAGTTAATGAAGATTTTTTTTTGTACTTTTACTCTTGTTGCGTACAGACGGACGAAACCAATACTTAACGTAACGTAACGTATTTCGTTAAGTTGATTTTACAGTTTTATATTTATATTGTAGGAATCTAAATGTACTTGAATTAATACAATATTCTTGATTTATATTGTCTCCTTAGACAATGTGTGGTTGGTAATGGATGAATAATAATATTGTGTCTACAGTCTCTGTATATTACTTTGAAACTTTAGCAAATACAAAAGTACAATTGGATTTTTGGTAGAGTTCTACAATGTGCGGTTGTGTAGTATTTGTGGGTTTTATATACACATTGGGGAAAGCGCGGTGTTGAGTTCCGCCCCTCAATTGCAATGTCTCGAATTCGGGCTGAAAATAGTGTCTTGAAAGTATGTTCTTTCTGTCTACCTTGTCGTTTAAAGGTGAAAAAAATAAATCAAATCGAGGCACGACGAGGCATGTTGCGCAACGCTTTTTCTTCAATAAAATATTAATACATAATCCTCCTAAGAGGGAATCGAACTCACAACCGTCACTTTTACAGTCACTCGCTTGTGCCACTCCGCCTCGACCTCAATTAATACTTATATTTCTCTAATAACCAAGCAAATGGTCCCATCGAAATAAGAAGCCATGTAACACAGATCCCTACAAAAATCTTTATCCGTTTAATCCGTATGAAGAAACATCATTACCCCATCTAATCAAGGGTTACAAGTAGTTTCCCCTTTATGGGGTAAGAACGGACCTTTTTATCTGCAAGCTTTTATATAGTGGCCAACAAATTGGACGTTGTAAACATTCTGATGGAGGTTCGTGTTGACGTTTTGTGTTTTTCCCCAGAAATCTTTGTTTGTCCTAATTTTATTTAGAAATGTTATTTTTGTAATTGAGATTAAATTATTTCTAGGAAGCCGTCGTGTGCTGTAAGTTACTATAAACGCGATGGTTGTGGGTTCGATTCCTAGTCGGTGGAATTATTTAATGATTATAAGACAAAGCGCGGCGTTGAGTTCGTTCACTCAACACGCAAAGTCTCGAAAATTGTGCTGAAAGTGATGAACGAAGTGCCTTGGGGGAGGAGCATTGGTAGGCAGAAGAAATCTAATGAAGGTCTTGTACCTACCCTGAAATATAAGAAATACAACTTAAAGCAGACGAAATTAGTTATTTTTATTGAAAAATAACTAATTTAAAAAAAAATTATAAAGAAAGTTATGAGCATTAGATGTACAAGGTTCTAATTTGAAAAAAATATATAAAAAAAGTTTTGAGCATTAGTTTTACAGTGTCCTAATCCGTGAATAAAATTTCGATATCTGTTTTTATTTAATAGTGACGTTACTATGTTAATATTAAGTGTCCTAAAAATATATTGCTATATAAATAAATAATAGTAAAATTGTCGCTAACCCCTAAATTATTTATAGTCAAGTGATTTATTGAATTATTAACTAAATTAGACTTCTCCCAATAAAACATCAACAATTATGTCACAAAATAAATTGAACAAATTAAGATACAACAAGTTGAAAAGAAAATTGTCTTCATTTTCCACCCTAAGTTTTAATTACGCCCACGGTGACGGCCGACATTTTGTTTACGATGTAAACCATCTGTCATTCTTCGCGCCATTATTGTTGACGTTTAAACTTTATTTCCTTTTTTAATGCTTTACACTCTTGTCCTTTTAGATCCTTAATTAGGTAATTTTAGAAGAAAAATAAAATGATTAAATGAGGGGAATTATCTTTTTCTTTAAATCTTTTTTAAGATTCTCGTCTTAATTAGAACCAGAGTCTCGACAAAGGCTATTTATTGAAAGGGATTCTTTTTAGCCTGTGGGGCAGGTTATATAAAATGGAAATATTTTGTTTAAACGAGTGGCTTAATTGAAAAGATAAACCTGAATTTATCTTTGGAAATTACAAGAAAGATAAATAATAATACGTTTTTAACTTTATAACATCTTGTATATGTTTACTGATCAAAGGGATTTACAAAGAAAAATTCAAATATTTTTTATGTTTTACCAACGATATTCCAAATTTCTTAACTTAACATATTTTTTTGAGCAAATAAACAATTAATTGTCTTTTAAATATATTTGACCAATTTGTTATTGTATGTATTAAAATAAACTATACGTATATTTAACTAAATACAGTGATATAATCAATGGTAGAGCAAAAATTTATTTTTGGCAGTTGATCCTACCCCATATTTTATGGAGTTTTTATGGCACTGTTTTCAAGTCTTAAGATATTTTATGGTTCTTTGTAGCCGTGGTAGAATATTTAGGGTTACACAAACCTATACTTATCTATACTTTTTAGTCAACATGTTTTTACTATAAAAGTGCTACGACATTTAGTTTTTATGTATTATATATAATAGTTTATTGTAAAAAGTCAAGTTCAATATAGGAAGTAAAAAAAATATAATATTCATTTTTTGGTAGACGTCCATCAAAAAATCATAGAGTCTCAGTCTCAAAACTCACGTAGATAGATAAAAACAAATATTTATATTTTTTATATATTGATAGATTATTGGAATATACATAAGATGTGATTGTATACCTATTATGGCTCTAAATTTCAAAGGAACCCAATATCTCTTGCATCTCATACTTTCACTTCTAGCAATGAAAACCAATATCTTGTACGAAATAAATATATAATCTATAATACTATCCTTTAATGCTCAAGAAATAATAAACAAAAAGTATTTTAACTTAGCTAAAGAAAGTCCCTTTTACGAATCATATATCTTCATTCAATGTTTTTCCCCTATAAATATAATGGAATCTTTTGATAAACCCCAACTTAAACACCTAATAACACAAAATATGCTACACCCCTTGTCTTGGGGTGAGTTACTTGCCCCTCTTAAGTATAAATAACTTAACGACTTCTGTGTGCTCAGAGTTGGGAGAGGTAGCGTCTAAATATGTAGAGCAAAATATATTATTTGATAGCATTCTATACACATCTATACCGAAAAAATATTTTTGTTTTGTATGTCTATAATTAAATGATTAATGAAAGTATTACATTATGTAAAGTCGCAACTGAAAGCTAGTCTTGTATGTAGGCCATGATAAAATGTTTAAAAATTTTATCACACCAGATATTTTGCTGAAATTACATTTATTGAGAAAATCATGTTTTCAATATATTTGTAGCGAGATAATTATAGAGTTCACAAATAACATATTTGCATGTCCTTTTAGATTACATTACAGATATTTGAAAAAAAAAATCAAACAAAAAAGGTACATCGTAGTGCAAAAAGACATAATTTGAATGTACACGATGATAGTGAGTATATATTCTACTTAGGTATTCATAATTACCTAGATAATTATATCTTAATAAAAAAAACTAATATTGTGAAACAAAATTCAGCGTTAGATTCCCTCAAATAACGTTTTTTACGACTGAAAACGAAAATTAGAGTTATATATTATAACAAGACTAACCTATTATACAAAAACATAAAAACAAATCTTTCATAACATAAAATATATATAAATAAAAACTATATATATATAAAAACTACCCACAAAATAACTTGGCTCAGATAAATGGCTGGATACCATTTTCTATTAGCCTTCATGTAAAATTGAGCTTCGCTTGTAATCTTGGACCGAATTGCACTCGCTATATACTCCTAGCGGGGGAGGAGACCATTACTTTCTTATCCCTTAAGAGAATTTCAGACTTTACCTCCGAGTCTTTATTTAAAATACCTACAGATTTGCTGTTTTTTTTTTGCTTTCTTTCATTTTAGTAACTTGATACAGGATTAGCAGATTTAAATAGCTTTTTCGGTCACATTGTGATATTTGACTAAATCTGTTTAATGTAGAGTGTGATTATTGGTCCTAATCACAAATTGAAATGTCAAAATGATAAGAGGTGTTTAGTTATTGATTTTGAATGATAAATGTACTTGAAATGTGATATCATCTAGATATTATGAAATGCAATGAACATTTTGTATATAGCATAAAAGAGCATTTGGATGTTCATTTGCACTTGTTTCCGTCATATTATTACAATAAGATATATATAGTAATTAAAACTTAATTGCTGTAAAAAATATAAACAGTATAAATCTATATAATATATATAAAATCTCTTCCCTTATGGAGCGACGGACAGAAAACGCAGCGACGGAACTACTGGAGTTGAAAAATTGAATACTGGCATGTTGGTCTTAAAATATAGGGGATCACTATGAGAGGGTTTCTTAAAATCACTACGGATTTTATATTTTACTTCTAAAAGTCATTTTACTTCTAAAGTCTATGCAAACAGAGTTGCGGTCTACGGTTATTCTATGACTAGAAATAGAGACCCATATACACATTAATTATCATTTCATTTTCTACACATTCAAAGTTTATTAAACAAAAAAACCTAATATACCACATACTTGTTTCGTATTAAACTGACTTTATGCAATACATTCTTTCATTACTGTAAGAAAAGTGCTTGTATATTACTACACTCAGCCTTTAAAGCCTTTAAACTAGAGTTCTAAGTGTTCTCATTGTATGAATAACACGAATAAAAGGCAAAAAAGGAAAACGTTTACCAAAAGGTCTGCACAGAGAGATTTTAATATATGTCGCACAAAAGAAATGACTCCATGCATATATTTCAGGCATTTGTGAGTCTAAATCTATTGTGGGAGTACAACTAAATACTAATCATAGTGATATCTGCTGTAGTAATATAAAAAGTAGAGTCATTTTTAGTGTTTGAGCCTAAAATAGTATACGTTTAAATCGCGTTGGAACTTTTGTGTAGTAGATAGAGTTCTGCCAAAGAAATTGGTTAGGTGACGTACAAATAAAGAAAGACAAAATCATTTTGTAAATTTGTAAACAGTAATGGAGTTTGTGAATTTTCTTCTAGAAAAATATATAAACCAAATATACTGAAAAAAAAATTGTTTGCATTTATCATCAAAATGTGTTTGATTATAATTAGAATAAGGTTAAGGCATTTGACAGGTATATAAAAAATAAAAAAAACGGTTTTACTTAATTAAATTTATTTTATATATATTTTGAAATTAAAGGCTGTTTGTAACTCACTATACAAATTAAAAATATAATGACTATAACAACGCCAGATACATTAACTTGTATTAAACCATTCACATTTACATTATCTGCTGCACAAAAAAAACTTAAGATTGAAGGCGAGATCACTGTTATTTCTGTTTTAATATAAAAGCAATTTTTCATTAGGAGCGAGAACGTTAGCTATATTGCCATGACAGTTAAACACTAAAAAGCTGTAGACACCCGCTGAATGGTCGTTACGCGGCACATTGTCGTCTGTAACCTAGGAAATAAGTGAAAAGATATCTCTGAGAAGCTTTTAAACGCGTCCGAGAATACCTCCCTATCTGCAACCAACAAAAGGCTCCCGTGTCGCTTGCACGGACAACAGATACAACTAAACACTTTATGCTATAAAAGAAAGTACAAACGCCATTATTAGTAACAAGCGTGGAGTGTCGGGCGGACGCGCCGCGGCAAAAAAGAGTGCGCGGGTGACGGGCATCGATTTTATACCCCTCAGAGAGGGGCGGGGTCACGAGTCAGCCAATCAGAGCGCGGTGAGCCGACCAATCACGCGGCTTCTTGCTTTTCCGCTTTTAAACCAAGCAGTACTTTATCGAGTAATGGAATTTCAGTTGGTAACTTCTCTGCGAGGATTAAATGTGGCTCCAATGCAAATTGGTTATAATTCTTTTTTGTGCGCCATTGACTCTAGAGTTTTTGATTTCATTTTGTTGGATTAGGAGTTACTTATTATATTATATATTACACAAAAATAAGCAATATAATATAATATGACAACAAATCAAATTAATCAATATTTTGTAGTAAATAAAATTTTAATGAATTGGAAAAGCGTAGCTCAGAAAGCGTTTATCGAAACTAATTATTCTCTAAGCTCCATTAGCACTTTGAACTGATGGTATAGAATCTAAATTATGTCGATAAATAAGTAGAAAGCTCGCTATCGTCATTGTTGCGAATATCGATAATCGTTGCGCTCGGAGCGAGGATGCTTTGGGAATAGTGATGGGGACACATCGATATCTATTCAGTTATTAATTACAAAACGGTTGATTGCATCACTATGCATCTATAATGAGGCCATCACTAGCAGTTCTGAATTTTTAATGACAGATCGGTTTGCAAACATAGTATTAGGTGCTCAATATATTTATTATTCTTATTTTTTTGGTTATAAATCGAACATACACTTACATTCCAAATAGATAAGTTTATAAACCTTATTATTATAAAAAAAAATAAAAAAAAACTAAATATATATAAGAAAACACAAAAATAAAAAGATATAAACAATTTTTATAACATGAAACGACGCTACAAATGCTACAATTGTTAATGCTACGTCGTAGCCGTTTTGTACTACGCTCGTAGAGCCCCGTAGATGCCTTGTAGAGTCCTCCCGCCTTTTATTTTTGTTATGTACGTATAGAAAATCTTATGGTTAGTGGGTTATATTTTTCTGTTAGTTTTGTCATTATCATTATTATTTTTATATTTATTGAGGCCTTCGTGTGACAGCGTCTTACTGTAAACGCGACCGTTGTAATAATTGATATTTATTTACCAATTACAATCGTCTTTCCGGAGATACGTAAATAAGTTTGATATTTTTCCGCGTCATTCCGCGAGTGATGCTCGAGTCCACAACCAGACATAGCGCGAGGTTGAGTTCCGCCACTCAAAATATAATATTTCGAACTTTAGAAACACGCAGAATGGAGTGTCTTACCACTAGGTTTCTTCCGCCTACCATGATATAAAATTAAAATTAATTAAATGAGCTTCACGCTATATCCCGCACACAGCAGGGTAGGCAGAGGGAACCTAGAGTTAAGACACTCCGTTCCCCACTTTCTGCCGAATCCTGGAGGCATTGCGTGTTGAGTGGCAGAACTCAACGCCGCGCTTAACCTCGATACCAGAGCGAAGAAATGGAAATATAAATTTAAGTAAATATTTCATCTCCTCGAGTGGGGATCGAACCCACAACCAGTCGGTTTTGCAGTCACACCTCGTGCCGCTGCGCCACGATCGGCCTCAAAAAGCTGGTTTTTAATTATTAATAAATTAATCAACTCCACGCTGTATCTCGCACACAGCAGGGTAGGCAGAGGGAATCTAGTGTTAAGACACTCCATTCCCCACTTTCTGCCGAATTGTGGAGGCACTGCGTGTTTTTAATTATTACTATATTAAATATTGTATCAATCTGTAAATACTTTGTATGGTAGCATGTTATCGTACCGGAGTTGTGAAGAATCTAACTCTAATGTGTTTGAAGTAGTGGGTTCAATTTCTATTATGGGGAATGTATTTACTTTATATTTATTTACAGAGTGATTTATCGCTAGATATTCTCCGCTTACTGCACGTATCACGTAAATGTGTGAAATTGTAGGAAGCATATATATTTAAAAATGAACTTAAAAAAATTATTAGAGATGAATTTCCCGCTACATTCAAATGTTTTATACATTTCCTAAATAAGTATTAATATGGAATAATTAATATATTTTGAGAACTTCTATTTTCGCAAACCAACTACATGCATTGATGGGATGGGACTTACCTATCCATTTATGATCTGCGTTCTGTTTATATTTCTGATTCAACTGAGGACTACTTATATTTATACTATACTATACTAACTTCACGCTTTATCTCTACCGGGGTAGTCAGAGAGAATGGAGCGCCAAACGCTACGGTACTTATATTTATTACTCACTTACGTCCCTAGGTTCCCTCTACCTATCCTGAGGCGAGATACAGAGTAAAACGGTGTGAATACACGGGCGCGTAGCTAGCAGCTAAACCCTAGTCAATGATAAAATTACAAAATTAATTATTATTACAATATTTTCCTAAAATAAAATAAACTAACAAATTAAATAAAGCAAAATCTTTGTTTTATCGATACAACTTTAAATATTGGCACTACACTATATCCCTGGAGTACTCCAATCCTCTTTGTCCTCGATATTTATATATCTACAACGCAAGCGAGTGGGCTTGTTGATGTCAGTGGCTTCCAAACAACGTTTCATATAGTGATTTATCACTTTACACTTATTTATACTTCAGTTTACCTGTTGTTTATTTGGATTTATATAGGATATATAAATCAAAATTTATTGTGTTTTGGTTTAATCCTTCATTTCTTGTTGTTTTGAAGAATAAAGGAAAAAATTACTCTATGCTGAGGCCGGCCGTGGCGCAGCGGCACGAGGTGTGACTGCAAAACCGACTGGTTGTGGGTTCGATCCCCACTCGAGGAGATGAAATATTTACTTCAATTTATATTTCTATTTCTTCGCTCTGGTATCGAGGGTAAGCGCGGCGTTCAGTTCTGCCACTCAACACGCAATGCCTCCAGAATTCGACAGAAAGTGGGGAACGGAGTGTCTTAACACTAGGTTCCCTCTGCTTAACCTGCTGTGTGCGGGATACAGCGTGAAGCTAATTTAATTTTTAATTTATTACTCTATGTAGTTAAATCGTGGCTGTCGTGGCGTAGCTGTACAGTGTCTAAATGTAAGAGAATTCAGAAGTTTAAGTTTATTATGTAAATATACTTTAACTTAAAATTTTTAAACTTAATAAATAAGGAAAAAGCTTTTATAAAAACAGATATGAAAAGATAAAGTTATTGTGTTTTTGTCACAGATTGGGCTTGATTTCTCAGTGGAGCGCACTAGCGGGACGATACGGAGGGCTCGTACCTGCACCCTGGTACTGGCAGAGGCCTCACGAAAGAACTCCGCCTAGAGGTAAATATCTTATTATCAGTATTTCATTTATCTTTTGTTCAGTTCAAAGACAAAGTACGGCTTTGGGTGCCGTAACTCAACGCCGTACCCCTCTCTGTCTTAGCCAACAAGCGTGTGCAATCAAATTCAAGTCAAATATTAGCATATCAATGTACAAGACTGTAATTAACAAGAATTATTGATTCAAACACGCAACCGGTACAATACAGGCAATAATATACTGGAATATCTATAATAATTAACGTTAGCTCGGCAATTTGGGCTAAGGATATTTAATCTAACTGATGCAATTCAGCATATAGGTACTATTATATTGCTTGGATTTAATTCGAAGACGAACAAAGTGTTGCATTCAATATAAAAGAAATATCTAATTAATATTATAAATATGAAAGAATGTGAGGGTGTATGTTTGTTGATAGTTTATATATATGCATATTTTGTATAATTTGGCACCATTATATCTATAAAATTAAGCTGGCGAAGCCTTGTGTAGGTCACTAGCTACTATTCATCTCCAAAATATGAACAATTTTTTTTGTGTCATCAAGATGCTGTGGAGGGTAAATTTCGCCACTCAATACGTAATATCTCAAATTTCCCAAAAAGAAGAGTGTCTTGACTCTATATTGTTTCTGCCTACTCTGTTATGCGGGAAAAAGCTTGAAGCTATTAAGGCTTAATGTAAATACGAAATATAGTATCCAATAGAGAAAAAATATATTGACGTAATTAAAAGTATAGACGCTTCATAAATAATTTGTTTAAACTAAGAAGGTTTTTAATTTTCCTTAATCTTCACTCATACAGAAGAGGAATATTAAAATAACTTAAGCAATGCCTTGAGTGGGTATGCAATCTCAGACCATCACGTGCAATTAGAAATCAATTATTAATAACTAAAGAGATATCTGTGCCTCTAGATATAACTCGTAGCCTCGTAAGGTCATTTTATATTTTTTTCTAGTAATGTCAACCTAGTATATTATTACAAACAAAACAGCGAGTGAACTCAAGAGGATAAAAAAAAATATTACGTATGTTTTTTTAATTTCCCCATATCTGACACTACTGAAGCGATTTTAATGAAACTTGTACTGTTTTCTAAGTTGAAGTATATCTAACATTAATTAAATCAATTAAGAATCATATCGATATCACTTTTAGTTTTAGAGAAATTCGTGGACAAACATACACTTACCAAATTAGGCATACGTGTGAAAAAAATCAAATGCGCTAGCATATTTTTTTATAATAAGTTATTAAAATAGCTTTTTAGAAAACGTATAAAGTTAATTTCAAAATTTGAACGTAGCGGGATTGAACGTAGCTTCTTAGAATCCGTCGACTTCGTTACTCGCTACGTACTCCCGCCACAAATCCACCAACGTTAAAATTTTCATAAGTTTTCTAGAAAAGTATTAGAAAAGTAACACTTTAAATATGTCATATTTATAGTTATTATTAAAATATTAACAAATGTACAACCGACCCGTGGCTATGACGTCAGTCGTGGCCCATGGGCACAAAGTGTGACTGTAAATGCGACTGGTTGTGGGTTCGATCCCCATTCGAGGAAATGATTTTTTTTAAAATGACCTTCAGAATTCTGCATAAAGTGGGGTGAAGAGTGTCTTAACATAAGCTTCTCTCTGCTTACCCCCCGTTGTGCGGGATACAGCGTGAAGCTGGTACAACAGACATTTATTTTTAACTTTATTATTTTGTATCTTTCTTTAATTTCTATTTTCATTTTTTGTCTATTTCTGATTATATCTATCATACCTATATATAATAAAAACGAAATAGTTATTCAAATATTCAACAGTAAAAATATAATATGGTTGAACATAAAACAAGTTGACATCGATCTCGCCGCGGAACACTGCTACGGCCTCGCGTAATCGATTGTACGCCGTGATTTGCTCTAATTACTTGTTAATGTATGGGGTAATATGAACTGTCTGTGTGTCTGTTGTTTTTACTTTAACAAAATTCCCTAAAAATATGTATAGGAAGATGATGATTCGATTTTCTAGATTGATACACATTTTAAATTAAACTCTTTAATCGGAATTATCTCGTATATCTCGTTGAGTCTCACGCATTTTTGGTAACTCGGTCATTTTACACAATATTTAATTATTATATCAAACTACCGCCAACGATTTCTTAGTTTCACAGCGTACTTTAATTTATGAATGCAGTATTTAGCTTCACGCATAGTTATCAGAGAGAACATAGTGTTAAGTCATTCCTCGCTCCATTTTCCACTCAATTTCTAGATATGCCGTGTTGAGTGGAAATGGAAATAATTTGAATATAATATTTAAATATCTTCAGTTATTCGACAGTAGCATTAAGCTACCAAATATCCGCTTATCTCAAGGACATTGAAATGCCTCGAGATTTCGGCGGAAAAAGGAGGACGGAGTGTCTTCACACTAGGTTGCAGATTCCTTCTGCCTACCTGCATAAAGCAGAAGCGGGATACAATGCCGAGCTGAAAAAATTGGCAAGTAGTCAGAACTAAGTCCTTACACTGTGTTCGCTCTATATATCTTGCAATGTGCGGAAAAAGCGTCACTCTTAAACAATGAAATAAATTTAATTTTTTTCGTAGTGTTACTGTGTCAGATCTCTAAAGATCTCAACTGTACTAAAATAACATAATTAAAATTACATATTATGCAAAGATTTATTATTTAAAATATTTCTTAAATAAAAAAAACACAAATTGTCAACTCTAAGTGATGAATAAGTCTCTCGTGAAATTCATACATATACGTGACATAATCTTCCGCTAAAAACAATTCCATGTATCCAATTATACAGAGGTTTTTGCATCAATCTGTCAAAATCAAACTGACGACCTCATTCGTAATGTATACGGCACATTGTACAGAGCTAATATTTTTAAGAGGGAACATATAGGAGGATTATATTACACTTACTTACTCAACGTTCTTTTTTAGCTTCATTCTGTGTTTCACAGTGTCGGAAGAAGGAACCCAGTGGGTTCCGTCCCTGTTTTTGAGCCCAATTTTCAAAACTTTGCATGTTGAAGGGCGAAACTCAACGCTGCGCTTTGATTACTTATCAAAGTATTCTTACTGTAAAAAAAAATCATTTAGCTGAATGGGAGTCGAACTCCGTATTTATTTAACAGCACTTGTATTAGTCACTTATTAGGCTATCGGCTAGCTTGGCTTCACACACGTTGGTTGCCGATTTGATCTTCACAAGGGAAAATTTATTATTTTCGTTGTACTTTGATGATATAAAGTGCGGCGTTGAGTTTCAACACTCGCCACGCAGTATCTCGAATTCAGGCAAAAAGCGGAGAACGAAATGTCTTAATACTAGAATCTCTCTGCCTTATCTAAATATAAAGCATAAAGCAAAGTATAAAAAGAATTTGGGGTAGAATTACCCATACGCTGGTTTGCCTTGTCTCTTGTCAAAAAAAATGCTACAATATCTGTATAATAATTATATTTCATATATTATATATAAACACACTTTTCTTTTAAGAGAAGAGTAAAGAACACTTAGATTTAGCAAAAGCTACTTCAATTAAAAGAAATAATTAAATTATAACAACACATAGTTTTTGTTAAAACGTCATTACAAAATATTTTGTGAGAGAAAAAATATATTAAAAAAACCAACCATTTTTAAAGCAGCTGATAGAGGTGTTGTGTTTCACCATCGATTTTGTATAAGCCTTGAGGCCCGTCGAGATTTTGTAAAGGGGAGCTTATGGATACGTTAACACCTGATTTAGCTACAACATGCTTTTACTTTTTATATGTTTACTTATTTTTTTAATTTGTCTGACTGTATACCTGATGATTTTGGGTTTGAATCCCAATTGGAGGAATGGTTGTTTTCATTTCCTCTCTCTAGTAGCCTAGCCTGAAGTTACTTGTGTGAAATTAAACACCTTTGTCTTGTCTTAGATCTTAAAACCTACAATCACATATCACTGGGTTTACATTCTAACACTTGTCAACTGCTCTACGATGACGTTATAGCTTAATATTGTATTAATAATATAGTATGTCTTTGAAGTGTAGTCGAGTTGTATGTAACACCATCCATTACCCACAATAGTTGGTGATTCACGAATAGTAGCTAAGACTAAATGATGCTACAAAGACAAATACATAAATATATATCTATTTACATTTAGAAGATTTCAACAACCTATCAAAAGTCTAAAGCAACACCATCCAAAGCGAACAAAAACAAACCCAGGCGCGCAAAGATCCACAAAACTATTGAGCGAAAATCGAAGTTTTAAACATTAATTCCGCATTGTGCAACTGACAACACACAACATTTTGTATGTTAGCGGGACTATATTTATATAGCAACCAACAAGCAATCGTCATCTCGTCTGCACTCAACCCCGTTCATTTCGCTTTAATTTTCCAAAACCCATCTCCGGGGAAAACAAAAGGCGGCGCCATTTCACGCGGTCCAAACCGACCGAACAATGGTTTTCTACCATTCTACTATACGTTCGTAGGTATAGCAACACTGGCCTGTCAAACATACATCCGTCTCGCTCACGCGAAGGGGACTCCCCGATCCGAAAGCGTGGTAATGTCGCATGCGGTTCTTTTAATTTTCGAATGCGGTTTGTTCGGATTGCTGTGAGTGCATTTGCTCTTTTACTTTTTATGGTGATCGATGTCAGGAATGAACGCTCCAAATAAATACGTGCTTCTTTTTTCTTCTTTCTATTAAACGATACTCAATATATCTAGGTTGTGCGTCTGCTTTTATTTAAGAGAGTATTTGTGTTGATAGAAAATTGAAAAGTATCATTTCAATTGAAAATCAGCTATAAAATGTTTTATAGACTCGGCTCATCTCAGTGATCTCTCATGTTTGATCATTTGTTGTCAATATACAATGAAGTCATTATTGATCAAATTCGATATATAAAGCTATATTAATTAAATATATAAAGTTTTACGTACTTAACAATAAGCTAGTTAATTTATAAAGTGATCATATAAAGAACTTTATCTAATAATTAATGACATCATTCTATATACGTAAAACGTATTCATAACCGACAAATACAAGACAACGGCCCATTTCATAATTTCTAAACACAATTTCATATTCATAAACTGCTTAACTAGTAAGCGTTTGTGTAAACAGCAAGCGAACGGTAACAAAGGATTACCTGATATGGCTTCTAAAATCAATGAGAATCACTGCTCAAAACTACCATTTATTAAGACCTCCTTTATTATTAGTTATTTACACTAACTAAGTCCAAGTTAGACTAGATGGTGGTCTCAAAAAATGGGGTTAGCTAATTTGAACGTTATGTTTTCAGTGTTAAAGATCAATTTGGTAGTCAATAAAGGGAATGCTCCCGTTTCGGTTGTAGTGATTCATTCAACGGCGTTGATGACATTTGACTTCACGCCTCCGTCCGTTGGTTTGATATTTCTATTTGCCTACACGAATAGTTGGGTGTTAAATAAATCTAATTTAAATATTCAATTATATTGGAATAGCTTTTGAACTACTGAAGTATAAACAGAATTGAAAAGAAAATTAGTCCCATTTTTCCGTAGAAGTAGTAATACTAAGAACGTAGACCTTACAGAATATGGCGGTCTGTGTTTCGTTGTTTTTAGCGGGGTACCGCTAGGAAGAAACCGGTGAAGTTAAAAAAAAGTTATAGATCGAATTTGGCATTCGTAACGATATAGACGCAAATTTCTTTAATAATATATAAGAAAATATTGAACAATACAATATATTTTATATAAAACTTATAATAATATACTCATTTACATTTCTTCGTAATGTTTGTTTTTAATTAGTCTACTACGGCTTCCGTGTTCATTAAACTCCTAACAAGAAACACCGCCAAATTGCCCAATCACGGGCGTAATGGCGTAAAATCCCTCGATTAGATTAATAATGTAATTGGATCGAAATTGTATTTAAATAACAAGTCTATTTGTCTGAGAAACCTTTCAAAGGTACGATAAACTATTTATGGCTGTTTAATAGGTAACAGAGAAAACGATGGTATAAAAAAATATTCTAAAGTGATCTTTTCTTCATTTCGATTCTTGTTAAATAGGATAGAAACATTACAGAGAAATAAAGCTTAAGCTGTGATTAAATATACTATGTTTATTTTTAAAAAATATTAGAAAGATATATTAGTAATATTATGATAGATTTGTATACAAAGCTAAAAGTAATATGTTGTTACAGAAGACTCAACAACTAACGAGGATGGATCAGCAGCGGGTTCACCAAGACCACGCAGTCCACCTCGTGCTCCTTCTCCTCCGTCGCCGTCACGCTCCTCTCCACGCTCACCGCGTCTGCACCCCGCGCTTTATCCTCAACAGCCTGACGCACAAGACTCCGACCCAGATGTAGACGAAAGTGATGACTTTGATAAAGACGAAAAAAGAGATCCCACCTCCAGCTTAGGCAAGAGAAAGAAAAAGACTCGAACAGTGTTTTCTCGTTCCCAAGTTTTCCAGCTAGAATCAACTTTCGATATGAAGAGATACCTCAGCAGCTCTGAGCGAGCTGGCCTTGCCGCCAGTCTCCACCTCACAGAGACTCAGGTCAAAATATGGTTTCAAAATAGACGGAATAAGTGGAAGAGGCAGCTAGCAGCGGAATTAGAGGCCGCAAACATGGCACATGCCGCTCAAAGATTGGTGAGAGTGCCAATTTTGTACCATGAATCAAGACCGACTTCGATGCCTCACACACCATTACCAATACATCCACAGTTTTCGAACGATACTGGGATGTACTTCCCGCAGCAAGCCCCACAGCAGTTGCAGCCTCTGCCCGCATCCCCTGTGACCTCCAGAGCACCTCTATCTAGTCTAGTGTAGTGTCCGCTTGAGGTCGCGCGACAAAGCGACGCGGCTGAAGGACATGGAAAGACAAATTAAACAAAAACATTTTTTAACGGCGCGGACTAGTCATACCAGTGAGTGTCATAGCTGTCAAATGCCAAATTAATATTTGTATTTTGTAATTGATATTTTAGTTGTGAGTAGAGATAATAGAATAAATGTAACGTACAAAATCGTTGTCATTCCACATTGTATATTATTGTAAATAGAAAATGTTTTAATATCTTCTTGTATTTATTCTGTGCTAAGCTAGCTAATATTGTAAATAGATTTAGTGGAATCTGTGGAAGGAGTGCTTCTTGCAATGTGCTATTGTTTCATTATTATTGAGCAAATCTTGTGAATTTCAAATATAGTTTGCGATTACTATTATAACTTAATTTAATAAGTAAATTTAAAATAAATTAAAACCATTTCAATATGGACGAGCAAAGAAATTTTTGGAAGGTTGAAAAATTGGTAGAAATATTTGTCAACGCTAGCAACCCAGACGATAGTCTGGTAATCCTGATTTTGTATAAAGTGTTGCCATATTGTCAATGTCACTCTATAAATGCTAGCCTAATGCTTGATTCTAAATATTAATGTTACGATAGTAGTTAACTATCTTTAAATTACATTGAATTATTATAATGACGCTGAGAAAAGGGGATGAATAAAGAAATCACGCAATATACAACTTGTTTTATTAAATAAATATATCATCGAGCAAATATCCTTTTTTAAAACATCCTATTATTTTTGACATTTAATGTCACAGATAAGCATTTAAAAATCATAAATAATTAAAATCCACAGATTAAAAAAAAGAAACAATCGTATAACCAAAAAGGGGTAAATTAAACATGCATAACGCTAAGTGTCGGCACACGTTAACAAACCAATGTTTCCGGTCAACACCGCACGCTTCCTGTTCAGTGTACGACGAGGGTGGATTACACGTTGACGGACTTTGATAACTATAGATAACTTTAGTTATAGCATACCCATAAATATTACTGTCGCATTAGTTGCCTTGGGGATAAATGAAAGTCTAATATAAGTTTAGATAAAACAAAATATAACATTTTTGCCTTGACAGAAACACAATGTGGGTACCTAATAGATAAAAAGTCTATAATGAATGATGTCGATAATAGACGAATAAAACTTCAATTGTTTAACATTTGCAAAACACAATTTTGAATAGTGACAAATAATTAGTTTGAAATATTTAAATAAACCAATAAGAAACGTTTATATTTTAAGTAAAAATATGGATGGTCTTTGTGTATATTTTCTTAAAGTAAGACCAGAACTTAAAACCAGATTTTTTAGCTCCTCCATATAACAGGATAATTAGACGAAATATAGTATTAAGGTAATCCATTTCTCACGTTTCGCTCAAATTTTCGAGTCATTTTGAATGTTGAGTAGTGACTCTTCTCTCTCGACTCGACTCTTCTTCCAAGAGAGAGAGAGAAAACGAAAATAATACATTTCTTCGATTGGGAATTGACCCTACGACCATCGCGTTTACAGTTCGATACTGACGCTACGCTACGACGCGACGGCCAGACATTTATGAAAATCTTACAATATTTTTTGCAATAATTGGTTGCAATACCGAATCAAGCATTAAATAAAATTACTCCTTTAATTTCTTTATTTGTTGTCAATGATTTGTGGACATCCGCAACAATATTAGTAAAAAAAAAATATTTGTAAAAACAAAAACCCCGACTGCATAAAACTAAAAAGAAAATAAACAAGCCCAATAGTTTATTAGGATTAACAGTCGGGACCTCTTTAAATTATGCGAGGTTCCTGGTAAAGATTTTATTGATTGAAGAATTACTTTTAGGTCCCGACTGTCAATCCTAATGAACTATTGGGCTTGTTTATTTTCTTTTTAGTTTTATGCAGTCGGGGTTTTTGTTTTTACAAATATTTTTTTATTTTTCACGTTTTTGTAAGAAATCATTATAGTAATGATAATCATGATATACCTTTTTGAAATCCTCGTATTAAGCTCTTGAATTTGATACCCATATATCGTTTCGAATACCACAAGTATTCGAAACGAAAAAATATTTTTTCACTAAGTCCAATAGAGTCGCACAGCCGCCATGATTGTTTTCTTTTAACGTCACCTATCTAAGAACACTTGGGCTGTTAATACGAATCTAACGATATCTCAATTGTGTAAATCCGTTCAGCGGTTCTGGAGATATGAGGTAATAAAGAATATTACATACATACAAGATACGCGCGAAAAACATAACCCTTCCTTAGCAGTCGGGAAAAATTATAATTGACCAACATTAAAGAAAATTTTAATTCTAGGTCAGCCGTAGCATGTAACAGCAATAGACTGTGGGTTCGTATCCCGCTCGAGCAAATGAAATATGTAATATTTTCATTTCCTAGCCCTAGTAACGAGGCATAGCGCGACATTGAATTCCTCTACTCAATATGGAATGCCTCTAGAATTTGGTGATAAGTGGGAACGGAAGTATTTTAATGAGGTACTGTGCGAAGCTAAAAAAATATAGTTTTTTTATTTTAATAAGGCCTATATTAATTAGAATTTACTTACATACAAGTTATTTTTTATTGTAATTTATTTTTATATATTTTTTTTATAAATTTCTTTTTCTATTTTACAGAAAAGCAGGGAAAATCTTTGGACGTTACTTTCCTATCCGATTATTTAAAAGACAGCTTGATCAGCGAAAATTATATCAGTGTTGGTACCGACGCTGTTATACGGCAGCGTAACGTGGGTATTACAGAAGAAGAATGAAAGAAAGATGCTGTGGAGATGCGATCTCTTCGTAGGATATGCGGTGAGCTTTGATGATCGAATCCGCAATCAAGAGATACACAGAATGGCAAGAACTAGCGAGGATATCACGATGAGATTGAAGAGGAACTTGGTCAGCTGGTTTGTGCACGTCGAACGAATGAGTGATGAAAGAATGGACACAAAAAAAAGGAAAGGAAAAGTGACTGGTAAGAGAGGTAGACCGCAGTATTGAGCTCCGCTACTCAACAAAAAATGTCTCGAAAATTGAACAGTGCATGGGGGAACTGATTGCCTTAACACCAGTTTACCTCTGCCTACCCTGCTAAATATGGGATATAGTATGACGCAACACACGAATTTATACATATTTATACATTTAGTTAAATTAAAAACGTTTCAATTCAAGCATTCCATATTATCTAATGCCCACAAAATTCTACACCCTTATCGTTATGTAAAGATATCTATTTAATTAAGCGATTCGCGATATTAATTCGATTATTACTCGTCGTAAAAAAGCTAAAACAGACTTTTGCCGCGCAAACGACGTGCCGTCACGGAACCACAGTGTAATAAACCAATTTGGTTTTTATAGCGCGGTAATACAGATTAAATTGTTTTATCACAACCTCTCTAATTACCGTACAAAATTGCACGCCATTGAAACTGTCTGCTTAAAAAGAAACCTTAAATTTAGTAGATAAAGTTTAAATTAATATGGCTGTTTTGTAAAACTAATCTAGCACTTCCAATCAAATTAGCGTGAACGAATTTTTACTTTACATTGCAGAGATAAGATTTATTTTTGAATGGCATTTAAATTGTAAGTATTGTAAGTAGTGTCATCTATCGGCAGTTAGATCGAGTTAGGCGGGGAATTTTAATTTAATTAAAAAGTGAACGGTTTTTGTGACGCGTGCCCCCAAGTGTTGCCACGTGGTTACTGATTTTTAACTGTTATTTTCATTATTGAAATTGTATTTTAACGCATTTTTTTATGTTCTTGTTAACTTCTTTATCTGATTGTTGATTTCGTTTCGATTTATGTTGTTTTAATAGCGTTAGCGTTACGTTATCGCAAATTTCTATCAGTAAAGAAGATTGAAGTTAAAAGATTGAAATATTCTTATCTAAGCCGATATAAAATGGAATACCTGTTTATAAAGCTCCAAAATCTCTATATTGACTTTTTATAATAAAATACACAAATTTTGATAATGCTGTTGTAATGTTTTGTAGTTAAATCTAAAATGTTTAATTATAGGGTAAGGTATCCTGTATAGTAAAACTATGTAATAGTACATTTGTAGGTGATATTCAAATTTTATATTTTTCTATCGTGGCACAGAGAGATAACCTCGAACACGAAGATCATAATAATTATAATAATCATATCTCAATCTCATTTCACAAGGTGATTTAGTTTCCACCCCTCAACTTCCTTCAACGCAAGATTTTTAGAAAGGATATGTCGTTGCGTCTTCTGCTTATCCCAAAAGTGAGTAAGAAATGTCTAAATATGAGAAAGAACTAACACCAAATTTAATAGTTTCTAACTTTAATAATTTCGAATAGTTCGAATATGTACAGATATGTATTTAAGAGATTAATTGCACTCTTTTCTATGTTTTTTATTGAAGGCATTGAATTATATATGCAGACTAGGTGACAACACTATAATATGATACCGTCAAACTGATCTGAAGATGAAGCCCGAATATTGGGAAAGTAACCCTGTGATGCCTATTAGAAAACCATACAGCTTGGGTCCGTTGAAATCGTCTTCAGATTTTTTGTTTATTTTTCCTGATGACAAAAATCTGACGGCGGAACCGGTAAATGACTAAAACTCGGAAAGCCTACTAAAGAATCAATCAACTTATAGCTCATTATATTCGTATAAATATATTTTGTTAATTTATTAAAGTGTGTGTTAATTTGTTACTTTATTTTTTATTAAAATATTAATATTTAAAAAAAATATTTGACAAACCTATGGGCATAATGTCGGCCGACGTGTGGCCCAACCTGTCGGCAAAGTTGTTGGTCTATCAATGAATCAATCAATAAAGGTAAATTTTACAATGCATATTTGACTCATTCTTATTTCGCGTTTGTATTTACATAATACATACAATATTTCACAAAATAGTTCACAAAGAAATAATTTTAAGAGCGTTCTTTTTACTGTTTATTTATAAACTATTTTGTAATAATTAACTGAACTAAAAACTGAACTAATCTAGAACTAAACGTAACCATTTAATTTGTAATGTATGGAAGGAAGTATGTTTGTTTAGATTCTTGAAATCTTGCAAGCTAAATTAGAAGCACTTCCTCTTATTCTACGGAATTGAAATTTTGCATGCATGTTCAATTCTGATGACAATTAATGTAAATGATAAGCATGACCTGATCTGGCACACAGGAACGGCTCAATTCAACAGATCTTTTCCACGGTAGACAGTATAAATATGGAATATTGAGTGTCATAGTTAAACGCATGTACATGTACATGCGTTCAACTATGACACTCAATACTATCTAAAGAATTGGAAATATTTGTTGGGGCCAAAGTCTACATCATTTTTTTTATTTTAGCGCATTTAAATAAATGCTTGTTTTTAAAAATATTTCTTTACTATTATTTTATTGATTCTACAAAAAAAATCAATGTAGATACATTTTTCAAGTGCAAGTAGATTTGCACCTAATTAGCTGCTTAATAGCCTATCTTTTCGAATTAAATGCCGGGAATAATAAATCTACTGTGACTCATAGTGTCTGACTGTAATAGCGACGGTTGTAGGTTTTATTTTTTTCCTCGCTCTGGTAAGAAAGACTTCTAATGCACAATAGCCCGAAAATTGATCAGTTAGTGGGGAACGGAATGTCTTAAAACTAGGGATATAGCCAGTGTAAAACTAAAAAATGGAAGTCCTGGCTAACTTATTATACTAAAGAGGCTTTATTTGGACATAGCCAAATTAATAATTAAACTATGAATTTATTGACTTGATTGTCTGTACTCGTAATAGTTAGTAAATAAATAGTATTATACTAATTAATTCGAGTAGTACTAAATAATTAGTATTGGGTTCACTTGTTATTGTAGGATAATAATTAAGTAATGTCATACTAACGTAAATAACTTCGAGAAATTTCGATTTTTATTGTTTGATACATTTAAATACTATGAAAAGAATGCTTAAAGGAAAAATATAAATATTTCTTTACTCTGAAACACTTTTTCATTCACATTGAAAGTCTAAATATCTAATTAACAATAATGGCAGCGTACGACACTACTATAAAAAAAATCAAGAAGCCATCGGATAATATATTTATTTAAATAAACGGTCATTAAGGGACACGGTAGGTCCATCAAGCTTTTCCCTAGTAGAGAACAGTTCAATATCGATACTAAATTAATAGCTAACAAAGAATACATGACTTTCATCGATAGTATTATTTATAGCTATTAATCAGCAAATTCTCTAAATTCATAGAATTTTGTATAATGGTCATAAAAATTATAGTGATCCCATTAAT